>JBBYHH010488655.1:0-11188 GCA_038382905.1 Daphne laureola
TAGTTTTCTAGCCCTCATATGTGAAGTTTTTCATGCTCAATTACCAACTTTAATCCTAAATTCACATCATACAACTATCAAAACGAACCTTCACATACAGTCCACAACATACTATAAATATGATTCATCCCTAGAAAAATTTAACTATGCTATAAAACATGTAATCCCATCATAGAAAACAACATACTCATCATATTCTGCATACAACTTGCGCAAAAAGTTTTCCAATTTTATGATTTGTTTTTAATTGTTAACAAATTTTTTAATTTTTAGGGGTTAAAAGAAATTATGTACACCCTAGAAAAGATAAAACTAGATGCTTGGGTGGTGATTAATACTCAATACTCATCAAATACATAATCATACCAATCTATAATCAATAAAACCAAATTCCCTCTAAACCCAAATTGAAGAATGTTTTAATACGATGGAAGGGGATATAAAAAGTTAAGGGAATTGGTAATCATACCTTGGGAGCCAAGGGAGCCCTTTTCATGCCTTTGAGGTGTGGGCAATAGCTACTTGCTCCCAGAGTTCCATAAAATTTGAAGAATTAGTCAATCTCCTTGTGTTTCAAAGTACCTTGCTCTTTATGTGTGATGGTGCTGGATGTTTTTGCTTTACCAATTGAGCATCCAAGTTCTAAAAAATCTTACCCTAACTATTTAGGCTTTATTAGACCAAAATTATAAAACAACCTAAACAATTAACAAAAAAACAATTAACTTCTTAAACCGTTGGGGTGCCTTCCACAAGCACCACATGTTTTTTACCTTTGGATAGGTATCAGTGAGTGACATTAGGGTGGTATTGCTGGTGGGAGGAGCAATATGTGTTGATCATCACTCTCCTTGAATGGATCTAGGAAGGGGGATCCCTTCCACTTCCTTGTCTTGACCTTCCAAACACATAGTGGCTTATCATTCTTGATCTTGTCTTGTATTTGAGTTGATTGTTGATTTCCAACTACCTCAACTCTCTTGTTCTTCACCTTACAGGAAGTGTATGTCTTTGTCTTGTAATCCTCAAATTTAAAATTTGGTCCCCTAAGCTTGTCTACCACCTTGATATGGCATACTTGCTCAATCTTTCTTGAATGAAGCTGGATAGTTCTGAATCCCTTATTAATGTCAAGTTGAGAAGCCTTCAAGTCTTATCTTTCACCTTCAAATCCAGTATTAAATCCATGGTGCTTGCTCTTCAATCTTCCCGAGAAAGGGAGTTTAGCATAAGGTGGGCCTTTCAAATCCTTCAATGCCCTGCTATATGAAATCTCAAAATCCTTTGTGGGGCCTTTCTTGACACTACCAACAGCAAGCTTGTACTCTTAAACTTCTGGCAGTGTGAACTCTCTTTCCTCAGTCATCCCAATTAATGGCCCTTCCGTCTCTTCTACGATAGTAAGTTGCTTTTCCTCACAAGGTTTCAGCTCCTTGTGTCCTTTATTGAGTATAGGAGAAACAATGCTTCTCGAGGGCTCATCATAGTTAGTGTGAAGATTCTCAGAGTGCATATTGCGATCATCAGTGCTTTCGTTAGACTGATGTTCTGTTACAACTTGCTTTACGTTTGTAAGGTTCTCGATTTTTTGGATCATGGCCAAAAATTGAGCCTCAATTCTCGCATCTGTTTGCATGATCACCTCAAGATTTTCTTATATCATCCTTATATCTGATTCTGAAAATGAAAAATGGGTAGAATGGTTGGGTTTCCTTTCCTAAGATGGATGAGAATTATGATGGTCATTGATTTGATTTTGGTGTTGTACCAATGATTGCAATATAGATGTTAGCTGAGCCACTTGTACTTTGAAAAATTTAATGCTATCCATATCCTCAGCATCTTGGTTTTCATTCTTAGTGCGTGGAGATTTTTCACTATGCCATTCTTCACGCGTCTCCAAGATCTCTAGCAACTCTCATTCTTCTTCACTATTCTTCTTCAAGAACCATCCACCAGCGGAAGCATCGAAGTCAAGTCAAGATTTGTTTGATAGTCGCTCGTAGCAGATATAGGCCAACTCACCTTTCGAAATACCATTATGAGGGCACCTTTTGGCTAAAGCCTTGAGCCTAACCCAACCTTGGACTAAATATTCGTGTGCTGCCTCCTGAAATAGGAAGATATCTTTCTTAAGTTTAAAGGCATCTTGTACCAAAGAGTACTTCCTGACAAATGCCAATCATAGATGTTCCCATGAAGTAATCTTACTCTTATCGAGATCAAAAAACCACCTTCTTGCATTGCCTCTCAGTGAAAATGGGAATATTAGCATCCGTTTTGCATCTTCGGACATCCCTGGGATGTTAAAAGTATTACAGATGATGGTGAAATCATCAAGATGCTCCATAAGATCTTCGGTAGAAGGTCCCTCAAAAGAATGCCGGTCCCTATAATTTAAGCTATGAATCGGGATGCTAATACCAGGGTTGGTCGCATCTGGCCGAATGAGCTTTTGATCATCATCATGTAGTTTTGGAGCAAAGATCTCATACAAAGGTCATCCATGTATCCTATGTTCTTGCTCTAGATGATGATCCATCATGACACACATCTTGATAATCCTAGAAATTGCCTCTCCCCAGTAACGACGCCCATTTGATAACTGAGGTTTTGTGTGATTGATTGTGATGGTGCACAAATCTAACAATTAGCAATCAAATAAATTTTTAACACCTCTAATGGCAATAGCAATGTCTTATCGTAGTATCATGGCTCAAAAGAGGGATCAAACCCAAGAGAGAAGAGTTCTCTAGGGAAAATCAAAGATTGTGTGAGATTTACAGGTGTAATGGAGATGAGGTGAAATTATGTTGAGAATGATGATGATGAAGTGTGGTCAAAGGTTAGGTAACGAAAGAGTAAAATAGTCCAGGTGATGAGAATACGATGTGGTCAAAGGTTAGGTAATGATGAAAATAGTCTTAGGGAAGAACTTACCATATCGGGGGTTTTCTATAACTAACATGCCTCAATAAAACGTAAACCTCAATAATCGGATCGGTTTCCACTCAGAATACCGTCTCACTTCTCAACTAAAGATTCTATTAGGCATTCTCGTGGGCTAACGGAGATCTTTTGAGGAATATTGTACCAAGTTATAACTACCTATTAAATTCCAAGGGTTCTCTCAAACTCCTAGTTCATCAAGCAATGCATATAGGTGAGATTCAAAGGTTGGAGTGTCTTCTACTTGGAATCAAACTAAGACTCTCAATGAGAGTACTCTTTAACCACTCTCATGTATTAAAGAGATTGACTCCAGAGGTTTTAACATCCAATAATTCACACTAGCAAAATTACCAAGGTCCTCTCGGACTGCCGGTGCATCTATCAACTAATTTCCCTAGGCCTTTGTCGATGGAAGCCCTCTCGCAGATTCCATCAAACGCTAAGTGATATGTAATTGTAGAGGATACTCGTACATGCAAACTATGGATATGGAGCAATAGATTAGTATCTATGCAAGCAAAGGCATGCCAATTATAAGCCACCCCTAGGTGAGCTACCCCTAAGAGAACCTAATTAACTACTCACTAATTAACATCCTACTAACAGGAATTAACATGCAAATATAGGAAAGCATAATCATAAATTAAGAGATAAGTTTAGAAGTCAGTCGAATATGTTTGAGCATGGGAAAAACGCATAATCTCCCAAGGAGGAGATCAAAAAAACTCTCCCAAATTCATTACTATTCTAACCTAAAAGATCGATTGACCCTAACACATATATATACTAATTCCCAAATTTCCTATATGACCATAACCACTTTGGTCATGTTAGGCATCTAAAATGGGGGTAAACTGGTCTTTAACTAGCCCCTAAATTTGGCTAAGAATGCAAAACCGCGAGGAGAGAGAAGGTTGAAGACGGGTGTATGAGGCGCAAGAGTTGCGCCTAGGTCTTGCGCCACGCTTTGGCAGGAGTTGAGGACTTTCGCCAAGGATTCACGCCTCATACTCACACCCAGAGTTGTATGAGGCATGAGTTGTGCAGCTTGGAGGCGCTCAAACATGCACCCTGGATGTTACAGTCACCATCAAAAAATGGTGAAAATATAAGAAAATTGCCGAGGGGTAAAATTCATAATTATAGGGACTTTATTTTTCAAGCGTGCGAGACACATTTTATGATGTTTCCCATGTCTTGAGAAGTAAGTTGAGATTTATCTCTGAGTTATTTCATATCAGGAGATTAAAATAAGAGTGCCGGGCCATTTTACCAAAAATTGGTAATTTCAGAGAAAAGAATAATTTTTTGACAATTTTTATGACCCGAGAATTTATTTGAAGCCCGATCTGGTTAAATCGTTAAGACTGGCAATTTGTTTAGGACTTTATTCAGCTTTAAAGTGGGCTTAAATTAGTTTGTAGTTTAATAATAGGTATTAAAAAAAAATGAAACCGGTATTAAAAATGAAGTAAACAAAAAAAAAGAATAAACGGGATCAGAAAGAAAAAAAAACAAAAAACTCAAATCGAATTAGATCTGGATCTGATCATCGTTCTTTGTCCAGCTCTGGCTCCTCGATGCGACGAAGATGATGGCGATCGATGGTGAGCTGGAGTAGGGGCGATGCCGGTGTCCAACGACGGAGCTGCTGACACCGTGTGATGAAGCCGGAGCGCGTTGGAGTTGGAGATCGGAGGCTAGCTGAGGTGCGACAGATCCGAGCAGCCGACCTCTTTCACGATGAGATGAACTCCTCCGGCGGACGATCGGTGACCAGTGACGGCAACGGAGCCCGGTGAATGACGGGGGAGGCGTGATGTCGATGATAGGAACGGAGCAATGGACGCCAGTGACGGAGATCGACTCCCGATCTCTCTCTCTCCTTTGTCCACTGCCTATCTCGATGCGGTGGAGCTGAACTGTGACAGAGGAGACGTCTCCGGCCTTGGAGGAGGGATGGAACGCCGGTGACGGTGGCTAGCGATGACATCCGGCGTGGAGGTGACGGCTGGAGGCCTCTGGTGACACTGGTTTTGCCTCTGTTCTTCAGCACATCTGTTGAACGTGGACAGAGGGAGATCACCGATGACGACGATGGTGGCGGTTCTAACAATGGTGATGCGTGCGGCAGCGACGGCGTGTCGGCCATCCTCTGGCGAGCTCTCCAGTGACCATTGGGTGAGAAATCGTCACTTCTCAATTATCTAAATTTGTTCAATTATTGCACTGCGTAATAAACTCAAGAATCTGTTGGGAATTTTCCAAATATTCAGTTTCTGAGATTGCAAAATAATTGGGGATTTTGCATTTGTATTATTGTTTTCTAAAATAATAAATTGTGAAAAATTTCGTTTGTTAATCGATCGATGAAATTGTGAGATGTAAGATTAGTTGTTAATTTGTTGATTAAAGGAAGATTTAATCATGAAAGTATCGTTGGAAGTTTAAGGAAATTATTTGGGTGGAACATGGACGAAATCTGAAAATTTAAGGATTGTTGGTAATTTTTGTGATTATTCACAAAATGTGGAAAAAAGTGGGTAACATTGGTGTTTTGCCACTTTCTGAAATTCTGGTATGAATCTGTGCATTCTGAGAAAAATCTGGATATTCTGTTGTCTTTCCGTTTCAGGAGGTTGTATGGAAATACACCCGAAATGCTGCCGGATTTTCGGCAGCAATGTAAATTCTTCGGTTTGGGAAAGTACAAAAATTATGCGGCTTATAATGGAAGGGCAATCTGCTAAGTTGTCACTTTACATAATTTTGGGTCAATTTTCAAAGGTTACGAAAAGTTGAGAACTTTATGCATACTTACCGGTAAAGAAGTTAAAGTGAAGCTTCTTTAAGTTTAAGTGTAAAATTTAGAAGCATTTAACTGAATTTTGTCACTTTATGCAAATTGGGTTAAAAATGAACTTTCTGTTAAAGTTTGGGAACTTTGTGTGTAATTAATCATAAAGAATGATTAATGATGCTTAAGTGGTAATCTGATAAAATCTACAAGTGAGTTAACCACTAAATCTGTAGTTTGACCAAGTTGGTCAACTATTCGAATTTTGGTCAAACGTCAACTTTGTCTGTTAAGAAATGTAGAATTATATAATTATAAACCTTTCGAATTATAGAATTAAAGTTCTGGTAGCGGGAAGGATTCACTTGTCTGGGATCTATCGCTTTTCTGTCGTCTGTCAGGTAAGGAGTTTAACTTCCTTAATATGCGATATCGATTTTTCTTAGGCATATTAGGTTGGTTAAGGGCTAGTACTCGGGTAGGGGGTGGCCCCTAGTGACTCCCGGGACTAGTCGCATGTTAGGGTAACGGTTTTCAGGTTTTGTTTATCATATCTGACCAATGACGGGTTAGACTTTGGATACTATTCGGTTGCATACTATTTTTGGGGTCACTGGGTGACCGAGACTGTTGGGGCCGTACAACCCGCATTAGTACCACGCAAAATCTCCCGTTGGATGGTGCGCTCACACAGGCATGCAGGGGCTGTCTAGTTGGGATTATAAATTTTGCTTTATTTTGGAGATCTGGGATCGTCCATTTTGGACCGATTCAAATAATGGAGGTCGGGGATGTACCATATGGGACTGCACCAAACATGTCCGACGGGACCTTTGTATTGCATATCATGATATCTGGATATCATATTCCTGATATATCTAGGATTTTATATCTGCTAGTCCACTGTATACTGATCCTTTTCTGCAGGTGAAATGATTTTTAAAGTTTTCCCCCCGTTATCTGCGCCTACCCCCTTAATGAGTACCTCCCAAGGACTCACCCCCGCAATAAACTTATACTTTTCAGGAGCATCTGTCTGCCGACCGCAGAGTAGTTGTGCCTGGTCATTCTGTGAGTTCTGGTTTTAAGGTATATGGCTCCTTGTTAAAGTATTCTATTTCTGATTCAGAAACGGGGGTTAGTCTGTCCGGAAGATTTGTTTAGTTGTCTGTTTAAATTTTGGGTGAGCACGATTTTATCTGGACTAACGGTTTAATGTTTTTGTTTGTTACAAACAGCAGCAGCAGCAGCAGTATAACTTGGTGTATTCTCGACTCTGTAGGCGTAGGATGCATATAGGTATTCATTAAACGATCCGCTATGTTCTGATCTGTAATTTTATATACTTTTTTTTCTCGGGGAGTTCTTGCCCAACCAAGTGGGCGAGACTCCTTTCTGGTGCATCTGGGTTGAGCCGAGCACAACATTATTTCCGTATGTTATCTATTTACGTAATTTTCCACTGCAGTTTAGGAAAGAAATTTTTAGGGTCGGATTTTGGGACCGCCAAATCAAGTTAAGTGTTTCTTATCACCAACCACCACCCGGTCCCTCGATCCAGACATCCGACTTCCAAAATCCGTACACTTTCGCAGTGCCGGGAATGGGGGTGGTGGTGACATGAGATGAATGATCGACTGTGATCTGGATTCAAGGTAGTGGTTGTGGCGCCCCTTGGGGTCCTAGTTGTAGTTTTCTTGCTTGGAGGATGTCTTGGACCGTCTGAGTCATGATCTAATTGATGAGCTTAAGGGTAACAGGGTCAAGACCTTGGACTTGGATTATGGAAACCATAGTCTGCACCGGTGTTGGCAAGTTCAGGTTCCCCGTTGTGACCACGTCAATCTGCAGATTCTTCCTTTGGGGAGGAAGGGGTGGAACAGACTTATCATCTGATTCATTAGCGTTGTGCTTCGAGACATGGTTTTCCATATTCTCGGGAGGATTCTAATATATAACCTTTATCGGGTTCTCCATCATTTTCTTGGAAGTGCGCTTGGATTTGAGAGAGGTTGGATCCGAAGTGTCAAATCTATAACATTTGAAACGTTCCCACTGACGTCGCCAATCTGATAATCTCAACCTCGTAAAGGTCTGGATTATAGTGTCTGGTGGAGGAGATTCGACGATCAAGTCACCTACTATTGCAAGCAAAGAAGAAATGGGCAGGGGTTGTATGCCCGAGGACTAGGGGTGTTCACGAGTCGGTTCGGGACGGATAGTAACAAAATAGTATCCTCTAGATCGAGTTCGGTTTATTCGATTTACGGTTTTATGCGGTCCAGGGTATGCTACAGCTTTATTCAATATATTAAGATATATTTCAATATTTTATAGCATTTATGTGTAGATTTAAAACATTTAAAAAAATAGAGTAACTTGGAAACAAAACATAAGAACCTTAATTGGAAGAAAGTTTTTAAAAATAGAATATAAGATAAAGTTGAGATTGAGTAGAGATGAATATAGGAAATTTGTTTCAAAATATGAACATGCGGTTCGCTTCGGATATGCACGGATTTATAAAATCCAAACCGTAGACTGCCCCGCATGTTAACGGTTTATTCAGTTTACGGTTTTTTCAGTTCGGTTAATAAAGTTTGACTCGGTTTTCTGGTTTTCCAGATTTTTTGAACACCCCTACCGAGGACCTACTCCGAAACTCAAGTCAGTGTTGACTGTAAGTGTCACCACCCCCTCCGTACATGACCTAGCAGAAGCGGACATGGGGCCGGAAGGGCGGCGGTGATGGTCACTTTACCTTTCCTTACGCATCCAGTACGAGGGGTTGATTCCTTAACCCGGCCCTTGGCTCACAACACTTAAACAGAACCATTTCTTAGTTCCCAGCTGGACCACCTGTCAGTCGAACTTTTTTAAATAATTCCACAGGTGTCCAGATTAAGTTCTGTAATGTTTTTTGGAAACTAGACCCATAGGGCTACAACTACATAAAATTTCATAATTTTTTGTTGAGCCAATTAGTACAGTTTATTCGCCAAATATAGCCCAAAAATGCAGTTTTCTGAATTCCGGCAGCACTTCATTTCTTTCCTGCAATTCAGACATTTTTAATAATATACAATAAACTGAGCTCAGCTCATACCAAATACTCTGAAAGGAAGCTTCCTCTAGCAAGCGTTTCCTGATAAAGTAAACATGTAATCATACAATAACCATAAGCATGTAATCCGTCCATATATAAACATCACCATTCTCAAAAACTCATCAATTGTGCATCAATAAAAAATACATGCACCAAAATGCGATTGTCTACGCTATATGTACAGTGTAACATTCTTCTACAGAGCTGACATATCATACTTTGCACCTACTATAAATCAGGCGGTCGGTTGTGCAATCACTGACTATCCAGCCTCACACTGCTGTTGTAGCTACATATCAAAGATATGTGTTAAACCATTAGTACCGGTACAACATTCTATTTCTGGATATCAATTCTGTACTCAATATCAATATCTGTAATATTCTTTGGCTCTCTACCGGGAACTCCCATATCTGCACATTCATTAACAATACATAGGAGAAACTATTAGTACCTCAAAAATCAAAATACAATATGGCCTGGCAGAGTCTCAGTCTGCGGCCCCAGATCCCGATGCTCCTGAAATGGAGAGATATAAGGGGTGAGTTCCGGGGAGAACTCAGTAAGGGATTAGGTTGAAGTAAAGGGGGAAAATCTTTGTTCTTTGCCTACAATGACAATGTTAGCATGACAGTATGCAATATACAGTATATATAATCATGCAAATGATATGCAATGCACATTCCTTTCATTCAATCTTTCTTTCATTCATTCTTTCTTTCGCGACGGCCCCCAGTAGTTGTTTCCCAACCCTGGAGCTCTGTAGTGGTGCCCTTACCTTTAAGCAATCTGTCAATCTGTCTGAGCGGTAGATGTTTATCCCAATCACCCCTGAAGTCTAGCGCACAACTCCGTAGCATATCTTCCAGTATTTGTATCACCCGCTTTGATTGTCCGTCAGTCTGAGGGTGATACGCCATACTCAAATGGAGTTGTGTGCCCAGTGCTTTATGAAATTCTTTCCATAAACGTGTCGTAAACCTTGGCTCTCTGTCAGACACTATGGAGTCTGGTACTCCGTGAAATTGTACAATTTCACTGATGTATAGTTGAGGTAACTTTTCAAGTGAATATGTTATCCGTATAGGCAGAAAGTGTGCACATTTCATCAGTCAGTCAACAATGACCCATACTGCATCATGCTGTGCCCATGTCAAGGGCATACCAGTCAGGAAATCCATCATAATATTACTCAACTTTTGTACCAGAATGGGCAATGTCTGTAATGTACCTGTTGGTTTCTAGTGTTCAATCTTCAGTCTTTGGCACGTAGCACACTTTGCCACGTACTGTGCAATCTGTTTCCTCATACTTGACCACCATAAGTGAGTTCGCAAATCATGATACATTTTCTCACTTCCAGGGTGTATACTCAGTCTACTAGAATGGGCCTCCTCGAGAATTTCATCCCGGAGGGCCATGTCATTAGGCACGTATAGACGTCCTTTGAAATACGACATTCCTTGCTTTTATTCAAAGTGTGGACGTATCACACCTTTACTTTCCCCTGAAACATCTTTCAAAGCAGTATCTTTACTCTGATATTCCCGAATCTGATCCACCCACTCTGATCAGATGGTTAACGTACAAATCTGAGCCTGTTCCTGTTGTTGCCATTTATGCCATAAACTTACCAAGTCTGAATCCTTGACTCGGTTTCTAGTATCTCTGCCATTCACACTCCCTGTATATTTCCTACTTAATGCATCTTCCACTATATTACCTTTTCCGATGGTGTACTCGATTGTGCAGTTGTAATCTTGCATATACTTGAGCCACCATCATTGCCTCATATTCAAGTCCTTTTGCGTGAACAGGTACTTTAAAATCTTATGGTCCATGAAGATCTGGAATTTACTACCGAGTAGGTAGTGTCTCCACTGCTTTAAGGCATAAATAACTATCACCAATTCTAAATCATGTGTCGGGTAATTTAGCTCATGGGGTCAAACCTGTATTGACCCATAAGCGATTACGCATTGATCTTACATCTGGACACATCCCAGACCTGTTCTAGAAGCATCAGTAAATATCTCATACGGTTGAGTCGTGTCTGGTAGAGTTAGAATCGGTGCTTCTGTCAATCTCTTCTTCAATTCTTGGAAACTTTGTTCACAAGGCTCAGACCAAACAAACGGTTGACTTTTCTTTGTCAATTGAGTAAGTGGTGAGGCAAGCGTGGAAAACTTGGATACAAACCTTTGGTAGTACCCAGCTAATCCGAGAAAGCTCTGTATATCCTTTACTGTTCTGGGCTGTCGCCATTCCTGTACAGCTTTGACCTTTTCAGGATCAACTGCAATGCCATTTCCACCGATGATATGTCCCAAAAA
>JBBYHH010488766.1:0-11188 GCA_038382905.1 Daphne laureola
TTGGGTTGCCTCCTAAGAAGCGCCATGTTTGAAGCCCTTGGCTCGGTATGGGTGATCGTCACTCGAGTTGTGGAGCTTCAGCAAGCTCCATGTAACCAATTTTCAGATGGTGCTCCCCAAAGCATTGTTTCAATCTCTAGCCATTGACTGTAAATGTGAAGTTGTCCTTTGGATTCATTAATTCCACTCCACCATAAGGAGAGATTTGTAGGACTTGGAATGGTCCCAACCATCTGGATTTCAAATTGCCCGGGAAAAGATTCAATCTAGAGTTGTATAACAATACTTTTTCACCGGGCCGGAAGTCTTTTCTCAAAATTTTATTGTGGTGCCATTTTCTTGTCTTCTCTTTATAGATGAGGCCATTATCATAAACGTCTAATTGGAGCTTTTAAGCTTATTCAACTGAATAATCCTTCTTTCTTTAGCTCCTTTTAGATCATAATTGAGATTCTTGATCGCCCAATGGGATTTAAATTCCAGTTCCATTGAGAGATGACATGGCTTTCCAAAGAGTAGCCAGAATGGTGACATATCCAATGAAATTTTGTATATTATCTGGTACACCCATAGAGCTTCATCTAGCCACTAAGACTAGTCCTTCCGGTTCAGATTTACCGGCTTCTCAAGGATGTTCTTCATCTCCCGGTTGCAGATTTTTGGTTGCCCATTGGTTTGTGGGTGATAGGCAAGAGCGATCTTATGCAAAACTCTATTTTTCGATAAAGTCCTTTGCATTAATTTGTTGACAAAGTGATTACCCCATATTACAGTCATCACTGAATTCTGGGTCATTTTTGCCAATTTCACCTTCAGGGGCAAAATGGCCATTTTGAAAAAATGGAGTAAAATGGATAATTAATTTGGAAAAGCATGAAGTAGTGGCTAAAATGAAGAAAATGGAAGAATAAAATGAAAAGGTATAATATGTTATGTTTTAATACAAAATATGTTATAATTGTTAGTAGTGGAAGACAATTGTCACACTTTTATGGTTTAATGGAAAATCACTTAAGTGTTGATATGTGGTAGTAAATAATTAGATGAAGTAAATTATGTGAATGATGGTGTGAAATTAAGAATTAAGTTTTTGTTTAAAAAAAGAGTACAAAACGTAAAAACGTAAATATAGGGCAGCAGGAAGCAATTTGCCAGTAGCTTCATATCCTTCATCCCTCACCATTATTCTTGCTCAAACCTCACCCAATCTTCACCATTTAAGCTTGAAAAATTGAATGTGAAGGTGATTTTATGTTGGATTCATCATAGAAGTGGGATTGCAAGAAGAAAACAACTCATTTCTTCTCTCCCATGGTGTAGACGAATTTGATCCTTGAGCAAGGTAGATGAATTTTCATCAATTCTTGAAGGAATTATTGAGGTAAGCTTGTTTAAATAATGCATTAGATGTAAAAAAAGTTTTACTTGACCAATTCATCATGATTTGTAGGAATTAAGAACTAGGGTTCTTGAGGTTCATGAACTAAAATTAAGGGAAGATGAAATTGATGTTAAATTAGTGTTCTTGGGTGGTTATGGAGCATCTTTAATGCTTGAAGTAATGTTCAATTCATGGTAAATCTATGGCCTATGCTTTAAGGCCAATTTTGAGGTGGGGGATTAAAGTGTGTAATTGAGTTAAAATGAAGGTTCAATTATACTCTTGGGTTGATTTTGAGCAACTTTAATGCTTGGAATAAGTTAAGAATCACTTGGGATGGTTATGATCTAGCTTTGGCCAAAAGTTAGTTTGAATTTTAAAAATGATGATTCAATGTTAATTGTGTTAATTGTCATGAATTAGGAGTGTTATGGAGCTCCTAGATTAGTAGAAAAAGTATGGAGAAAATTTGGGATGTTTAGTTTTAACGATAAGGCCGAATTGGATGTTGGAATCTCATGTTGCTCATTAATGTGTAAAGTGTTCATGAATGATGTTGTTGAAGTGTTTAGAGCCCTAAATTGATGGAAACATAAGAAGGAAGTTATGTTGGCCATGTTTTCTCAATGAGGCTGAATTGTTGATGAATTTTTAAGGTAGATGTTTGTTGAAGAAAAATGAAATATTTGATGATAAATTGTTCTAAAATAAGGTGAATTATGGATAAGTGAAATGGTAGGAAGGGTTGGACAAATGTATGCTTACTTTGTTGATTTGTCCGAATTGTTCATGTTTGGAAAAGTTAAGGACTGTTCATGAAAAGTTAAATGTTTGTTAATGGATGGTGTTAAAGTTGGTTAATTAGTATGTAAATAAAGTTGTGAAGAAATTGGATAGGTTTTGGCCTATTTTAAAAAATGAGGCCGAATTGTACATGAGGGAAAAGATGGAGGATTAATTGTGGAGAGTTGAGTGTTATTTAATGGATGATAATATACTTAGGTATATTACTTGTAGATGAAGTTACGTTGAATTTAGACAATGATTGGCCATTTTATAACTTTTGGACCGAATTGTAAAGTGAGGAAAAATTTAAGGATATGTGATGTTAATTGGCAAGTAATGATGAAAATGAGTGTTTTTAAGGGTTAAGGATGGAATAGGAAAGAATTGGGAATTTCTGGCACTTTTTAAAAAAGTGTCCGGAAAATGAAAATTTCCTAAGTGTCGGAAAGTCAAGAAATTAAATGAAGGAATTTAATTTCTTACTTACTGTATGATCGTTTAGAGCTTCCGAGGGTTGCTTGAGCAACAAGAAAAAGGCTACCAGAAGAGTTTACCGGAATTATACAAGTGGACTGGAAATTACACGGACAGCTTTCTGCTTCTGTTGTTCACAGGTAAGGGTTCAACCTTCTTAAATATGCATCACTGGGACGTGGTATGCTATTTGAGTTGGTTGAAGTTAGCCTCTGGCCGAGGGTTGGGTCCAGTGACTCCCGAGACTAACTTCATGGTAGGATTAAAGGTGTGCAGGTTTCCATGTGCGGGACTTGCAACTCCCATCTGATGATGTTCTGTGGTCGCATAGCGATCGATACAGATTTACTAGTTTCCCTGATCATGATCCGCGTGGTCATTACTGGGAACCTGATGATGATGTTTACTGTACTAAAGAAGATTACACGGGGACCATATGCCCCGCACTAGTACTACGTGCCTCTACTGTACTGTGCTGTTCTGAACTCCGATTGGTTGAAATACTACCATCGGAGGCCGTCGTGACTGTTACTGGACTATGCATTGCATATCATTCATTCATGGTTAATATAGGTTGCATAGTATATTGCATACTATGCATACTAACATTTTCTTTGCAGGTACTGATCAATAGACTTCTTTTCTTACCTACTCCCTTACTGAGTTCTCTCGGGAACTCACCCCTTACATTTGTATCTTTTCAGGAGCTTCTATTACTGGGACCGCAGAGTAGATTCCGCAGGTCATTCACTGTGATTTTGTACTAAGGTACAAAGAAGCTCCTTCTATGATTATGATTACTGATAATGGGATTAGGGGGTAATCTCGATAGAGAAATGGTTATGATACGTATATGATTATGAAATGGAAAAATGGGTTAACGTTATAAACGGATTTTATGGATTTTACTAGATGAGCACTATTATGTAATGACTAACGGTTAACTTTTTTCATGTGTAGTTGCAGCGGCAATATTGTCAGGTGGTGATCATCGAAATCTTATAGATTTGACTCCCTGATCATAGTGATTGCTTTATATTGGTAAAGCAGGCTGTGTAGACGTAGATTGCATTTTACATGTAACACAGACAATCATGTTTTGAATATTCATATGAGACGGATAAATGATGATTTTGGATGTATATAGACATGCTTGATAAATAATTACTGTTTCTGTGTATGTTTTATTTATCGGGGAGTACTTGCCAGAGGCAGTATCCTTTCTGGTGCACTTGGTCTGAGCGGAGCTCAGTTTATATTGTGTTGCAAAATTTGATATTGCAGGAATTTGAATGTTGCTAAAGTGCAGGAATTTTTACTTAGTTGATATGTGGTGTGTTAGTATTCTGTTACTATTAAGGAATGTGATCTAGGGGCCGGGTTGTCGATCCAGCCCACTGTTATAGCTGCTATTTTACAGGTAAAGTGACCGTCACCACCGCCCTTCCGGCCCCGTGTCCGCTTCCGCCGGACTGTGGATGGAGGGGGTGGTGACAAAGCTTCTCCAAAATTGTCCAAATCATGTAAAAGATGACCAATCACGCAACATGCTATCAAGCATACTTATAACACAAAGCAACTCAATTTCCATCTCAGAAATGATCAACCATGATCACACACCAAATTTCACATAACACATAATTTTTGGCCACCACATAAAAGTGAGACCAATCAAGAGAAATGTAGCCAAACATCCATACAACAACTTAGGAGTGCAAATTGAACTCCATTTCAACACTAATCCAACATTCATCAAAGAACATAAACCTTGGTCCATAACCCATATTTTTGGCCATAACATGAAAATGAGGCCAACCATGAAAAATGTTACCAAACATTCACTTATCATCAAAGAAGCTTAACTTTATTTCTATCTTAACTCAAATCCACCATTCTTCACAAAACATAACCTTAATTCCTCACTTATCAAATTCGGCCAAATGAAGAACAAAGGACCAACCAAGTGAAATGTTGTCTAAATTCCACATACTCATTTCGGGACTCACTTTTATTCCTAATCCAACTCAATAATAACATTTCATCAAAGAACACCAACCTTGAATCATACTTCATAAATTCAGCCATTTCATGAACTTTCAAAGGAGGGTGATCAAATCATCCTCCCATCAATTTAGGAGCTCAATTCTATCACCAAATTCATCATAATTCCACAATTCAACACAAAACACATTCCTTAAAATCTTCCTCCTAAAATCGGCCTCGTCATGATTAAACAAGGGAGGAAGTTCCAAGATGAATTCAAGCATGAATTGAGCTATTAATCACCTTCACAACACTTTAGCATCACAATTTCAACTCATTCTTCAGCAATTCAAGAAATCACAAAAATGTCGTAGACCTCACATGAAGAAATCGGCCATGCTAGATAAGGAGAAGAGATGAAGCCCAAGCACAAAAAGTATTGCTAATCATCCATACAACACTTTGGAAACTCATTTTGAAGCCAATCTTCATGATTCAAGAAGAGGGCTCAAGCCCTAACTCACCAAAATTCTCAATTTCGGCCTTGAGAAGGAAAACCCATGGAAGAAAGCTTCCTACCACAACAAAATAACCATGAAATCAGTCTTACCTTAACCAAAAATGGAGAGAATTGATGAAGCTCCCTTTGCCCAAGAAAGCTTCAAGAAACGTTCATTGCAGGAAGAGGAAGAAGAAGAAAGAAAAACATTTTCTTATCTTCCTTTTTTCTTTCTATTTCACCTCTTAAACAAAATAATAATATTACCTCTTCCTTTCCTTTATATTTTAATCCCATTTTCTTCCTACCTCACTTCCTTTCTTTTCTTTTTAATTTCCCATATCAAAAACAAAATATCTCCATCAATCTCCATCCATTATCTCCTACCACATAATAATTCCCATCACAAAATAATAATTCCATCATACTTTCTCTTTCACCACATTTTTGACATCTGTACTCCACTACCCTTTTAATAATACTTTCTCTTACTTAATTCCATAAAATGATATATCATATCATAACCAATATTAACTCATCCTTATTTCTCCTCAAAATGGAGAAATTATGTGTCCAACATAATTTTACTTTTGTCCAATTTTCCAAAATGACCATTTTTCCCTCCAAAGTGAATTTTGGCAAAATGACCCAGGATTTACGTACCAAATCCAAAATATGAAATCCCCTGGACATGAACCTCAAATGAAGTCTCGGGATATGATACTTAACAGAAAATGTGTCCTCCACGTTCCAAAATGGAGTCTCGGTACTAACAGAATCCGGTCCCCGAATAAAATATTTAGGAAAATTTACCAACATCCTAGGTTGGTCTGTAACAAATTTTGGTCAGATTATATACATATCTCTTTGTTTCAATATTTTTGCATCAGTGTTTCTTGCTATTTCTGTCAAAATTGTTTATCAACATGTTGATACTCATCCCATCAACATGTTGATGACTATTATCTACAGAATTCACTAACTTATGCTTTGAATTTGTTGTTTCATTGTTTTGTTAGGACGTTTGGAATCTAAACCCTTTATTTTATACATTCAAGTATATCAAATCCTTTAATAAGATCATGTTTAGTAATTCACATAGGTTAATGACCAACTGTTTAGAGAAACTTGATCACATTACCTCACTAAGTCAAGTCTGTTATATACACGATCCTTAATCATCAAAAGATGATCTGTCTAAGTAAAAAGTGAACCAATATGAATATGAGATATCTAATTACATAAGTACATGTCACAAGTTCATCATCTATTGAATGCGTTGATAACTTCAGTTATGTGCATATCATAGATCTCTATTGAATGAGTTGATAACTTCAATTCTGAATATGCTATGAATCTTTACTGAATGAGTTGATCACTTCAATTCTGTTACACTTGATATACATCATTCATGAAATTAGTTGATAACTCCAATTTTAAGCATGCTTATACATGAAATCATTAATTGCTCATCCATATCCATAACTGTTCAGTGTTATATATCATAAGGATACTATATTTTTGACTTAGTGGTTATCAACAAGTTGATAAGGGGAATATCAACACATTGATAAAAACTAAAGTAATACATTTGGTCCCAATTACATATCTTACATATGCACTCCTCTATTTTGTACCTTTTTTTATGATAACAAAAAGGAGGAGAAATATGTTTAAGAGGTAAGAGGAAGCTCGATTCCTTTGATACAATGCAACTAAGATCCTAATATATTTTTCAAAAATTATTTTCCTAAGGGGGAGAATACTTTCAGAAGAGAGAATGTAATCAAGTTAGAGGAAAAGGTTTTTTCAAAAGCTCATCCTAAGGGGGACCATATACTTAAATATGAGACCTTTTCAAACGCCTTATCAAAACTTCTTGAAGTGTTTTATCATCATAAAAAAAGGGGAGATTGTTGACTTTGTTATCTTCAACCACTTGTTTTGATGATTCCAAAACCTCGAGGATCATTTTCCAAAGTTTTGGTAAACTTAGTGTCTTCATCATGATTATTAAATCTTGATTGTTAAGATAAAAAATGTTAGGATTAAAGTGCAAAGTATTAAAAAGTATAAGAAATAATGTGTTATAAAATACAAAAATGTGTATCTCCGCATAGACATATTTAGATCCAAATTTTTGATTAATGTGGACTCGTTTCTTAGACACATTCATAGGATTTCGAAGATAAAATGCTAGAGATGAAGATGATGGAAACTATCACCTAATTGCTCCATCAAATCCTAAAGATTTCAGATTGCAAAGATTCAATCAACTCAGAAAAGGTAAGAAATTAGAAAACCTTGTGATGCAGTGAGCATCAACGCGTTGATGGCCAGATGTTCAAAACAGAAGATTAAAGTTTCCCAAGCCATGAAGTATTCTATCATGAAGTCATCTACTCCACTACTGAGCAATATTAATGAGAGAAGACAGTCAAGTTTGAAGCTCTCAAGAAAGGTCAAGATCAAAGAAGAAAAGCCATCAAGTTGCTGAAGCTAGTCTTCATCAAGGCGTTGATGGAAGATGACAGAAATCTAGAAAGATTCACAATGGCTAGAAATCCATTAGCCAACATTCACAAATCTCTAAAAAGGAATGCTTTCATACGTAACGACTATATTGAGATCTAGAGATGCTCCTACCCATCTACACATATTCTAGAGCCTATAAAAGTAGTAAAAGAAGAAGGAAGAAGAAGAGACAATGCAAGAACGCAAATTTGTACATTATATGAATACTCTTCATTCTCTTACTCACTCTTATAGATCAAAAGACACTCTCGATCTATCATTCACAAAGCTTCAAGGATCTAGAAGACTATTAGCATCAGCTTTGACAACACCTGAGAGTCTACTTTCAGATAAACCTATTGTTCTACATCTTCTATTGTAAAAGGCTATCTCTCTTGAGCTTATCTTGATCAACTTCATTAGTTGGTGGTGTTAGAATAGTTCTACATCATTGATTAATTGAAACTTCTGAAGGAAGAGGAAGGTTGATAGTCTGTTCTATCAACAGGTTGATCAGAGGGTTACTGTCATCACTCTAAGTCTTGTTTGTGAGGAAACCTTGACATAAAGTCTTATGTGTCAGGCAACCATTGATCAACTCTTGTTAGTCAGGCAATTTGTAAAGTCCTGTTAGTCAAGAAATTGGTAAAGTCATGTTAGTCAGGCATAGGTATAAAGTCATGTGTGTCAGGCAACCTTGGTGCGGTCCTGTGTGTCAAGCAATTTGTATAAGCCATGTGTATCAGGTCTCAGTTCTAGTGGAGTAACTCTCAAGTGTGTCTTGAGGAGAGGACATAGGTCAAGTTGACCGAATCTCTATAAATATCTATGTCCTTCACTCTGCCTTACAACTCTTATCTGTGCTAACCATCAATGTGTTGATCTCTTGTTGTTGCAAGTATACTCAAGTCTGATCTATCAATATGTTGATCTGAGGGTTTTGGTTGCAAAGTGAAAAGGTTTTAAACTTGTTTAAAGACCAATTCACACCCTTCTTGCCCATATCTGTGTCTTCAGAGGAATCCATTGGCTCAACCTCAAATTCATCAAGAACATATAGCTACTATCAATGTGTTGATGCCCATGCAGATGAGGTAACTAAAATTACTCAAATCTTTCAAGAGTATGAGTCTTTAGTGTTTACATTAAAACCTATAAAGAATAATCTGCTAATAGAAGTCGCAAGTCTAAAGGCTAAAAATGAGAAGCTTTCAACTAAATTGAAAAGCTTGCTAGTAGTGAGAAAAACTTAGATCTCTTGTTAGGAAATCAAAGAGTTGTTTATGAAAAATCAGGTCTTGGTTCCAAATGGAGAAAAAGCAAGTGTTTTTTATAAACAAGGTTCCAAAAGTCACATATGTATGGTGATGGCTCTTCATTAGGGACCACCACACTGTTAAGCTTCTCCTTCTGGTCTTGATTACGTTCAGCTCCATCTCCATGTCTGGTTGGGTCGATCTGCACAATAGACAAAACCTAAGAACCACGCCAGAGTTTTGCCCGGCGGAGGGTCCTCCGATGCTTAAGTCAGTATATTTGGTAGAGAGAATGTTCCAAGACCTTGGGCAGAGTGAATAGTTACCTTAAATGTTAGGATGATGTGGGCTTATATAGTCTTTCTAATAGAGTGACACATCTGTAATATTCTGATAGGAAAGAGGCGGTTTGGTGTCAGACGATAGGTGGCAAATATGTCCTGTATGCATGCCATCGGCTTATAATATGCTAAGGGCATGACCTTGGTTTGCGGTTGTATGCGTTCAGGTATGGTGCCGTCAGCCATTTTTAAATGGGCTCCCTTTCCTGGGTTTCTGACTCGAGCATTCTTGTGGGGTTTCTTGGGTTTATGGCCCCATTTTAGGCCTTGGAGACTCGGTTTGGGCCTATCGGCCATCATGTCCCCCTACGAAGGACCTGTCAGACTGGAAGGACTCCAGGTTTTGGGGCCTTAGAATTGTCCCCTTTTGAGTCCTGGATGCATGAGCATCCGACCATTTGAATTTTTTGTGCCTTAGGATTACTCCCTTTTGAGTCCCGGATGCATGAGCATCTAGCCATTTGAATTTTCAGGGCCTTAGAATTACCCCCTTTTGAGTCCCAGATGCATGACCATCCAGCCATTTGAATTTCCGGGGCCTTAGAATTGCCCCCTTTTGAGTCCCGGATGCATGAGCATCCGGTCATTTGGATTTTTGGGAACTTAGAATTGCCCCCTTTTGAGTCCCAGATGCATGAGCATCCGATCATTTGGATTTTTTGGGCCTTAGAATTAGCCCCTTTTGAGTCCCGGATGCATGAGCATCCGGTCATTTGGATTTTTTGGGCCTTAGAATTGCCCCCTTTTGAGTCCTGTATGCATGAGCATCCGGTCATTTGGATTTTTGTGGCCTTAGAATTGCCCCCTTTTGAGTCCCGGATGCATGAGCATCCGATCATTTGGATTTTTTGGGCCTTTTCTTCGGGTTATGGTGATTATAACCGTTATTCTGAATGCTTTGCTTCAGGCATGGCGGTTTATTAATGGCGTGAATCTCGGTGTTACTTTTGTGATGAACGGTGTAGATTGACTTTGTAGCGACGTTTTCTATTCCAGGACTCCCTATAAATTTTCTCCTGTTGGGACTGAATCTTCACACTTCTCATTTTCGCTTGTCTAGCTCTTGCTTTTGCTTTCTTTGTTTTCTAATAACGGATTGCCCTACCCTCCATCAGGCGGTGAGTTTTTTCAAAGGACAACGGCAACGCGGTGGTGAGAACAGTTTACCAGATTTCATACGGCTATTGGCTGAGGCTCCTGACCCTTCTGACATTCTACCGGTAGAAGTTCTGTTCTACCATCGTAATAAAGCGGTGGTTGACAGATCGGTGGTGAGACCGGTGCCTTTGTACTCTGCACGACCCATCAACTTTTCCAGGCCCGTTCTTTAAGGTAAATAAAGGGCTTCTTTCTTTCCCCCATCCACTCTTCATCCTTCGGATGAGTGCCTTCTAGAAGTCAAAGGCGTCCTGCCTGAAGGTTACTGGTTCGAAGTAGAGAATTTTAAAAGTAGGGCTACTCCAAAATTAGTCCTGGAGTGGCAGAAAATGTATTTTTTACCTCTATCTGTCTAGACGAGGGTTCTTAGTAATAAATGTAAGGTGTATGAGCCTGGGGTTGGGTGGATGGTTGTATTTAAGGCTCATCTTGAGTGCAGACTTCATTTTCCTCCTCATCCCTTCCTTCGGAAATTGGCCCGGTGCCATGGGGTAGCGGTTAACTAGTTTATCGCGAATACCTATTACCACATAAATGCCTATCTTACCTTTTGTGGGGCCTTCGAGATCTCTCCCATCGTACTGAGCTTTTTGAAATACTACAAGGTGATGGTTAAAGCCCGGAACTGCTTTTACTACTTCGATGCTCGGGGATCTTCAATAATAACGTACAACCTCACTTGGCAGTGTCCTGTTAGTCGAAAGGGCTGGCACAGAGAGTTCTTTTTCTTGCAGCCTGATCCTTCTTGGAAGCTTCAGACAGCTTGGAAAGTTGGGGATCTTCTGGATGTTAAGAC
>JBBYHH010488877.1:0-11187 GCA_038382905.1 Daphne laureola
TTTAGATAATTGGATGAGAATTTTCAGACAAAATAAACAATAAATCTGAACAAATTCGAGTTTATACTCGAACATCATTCCAACTACCAATACAAAATTAATGACCAAAATTAATCAGACTTCAACTATGAACTTTCCAAACGTTTAAATGAGAATTTCGAGATAAAAAAACAATCAATCTAAAAAGGAATTCAATCTCAATAATAACAGAAATATTATATAATAAAATTTATCTAGATGTATATAAATCAATCCTCATGGATGTAAGTGTTGTTGTACATTTCAAGACAAAAGAAAGGTCCACCGACAGATGTTTCTGAAAGTAAAATATGGTAAAAACCAAGAAAAATAAAAGACACCATATTTTTCTTTGATGCTCCTTTTTTATAAATTATATTTGTGGTAGAATTATCATTACAAATTATTACCGAGTATCAATAAAAGAAAAAGTAAAAGGATCAACAAACCCGCTCCAATTATTTCTGAAGTTCTAAAAAGTCTAGACAATTTGCACGAAAAGAAAGGATAAAAAGGAAAACATAAGTAACTATTAATCTACTGAGACTTGACACGTGAGAAATTGAAGGCTCAAACTGGATTATCGTTCATTTGTCGAGGCCTTCTCATGCTCCACGCCTGAAGTTTCTCAATTTTAACACTTTGTGTACCATTGTTGAAAGCAAACAAATGGGCTCCCTTGCCGACTGCAATCGTTGGATACACTCTTGATGTTATACACGTCTTCCCACCTGCTCCGAAGCTTTCCACAACAGAATGATCGATCTGAATTTGTTAACAAATAGGAAAATGATGAATCATTTTACCTCATATGATAAAACACAACCAAATTTAAGTGACATATTAAGTGTCAATCGTCGATTAATAATAAAGGTTCACAAGTAAAACTAAACGGTATACATACCAAACTCCTCAAAGAAAGCATCTTATCGGATAAATCGACATCCACGAATCCAGCAAAAGATGGCTTATACATCCCACTTTTCAAACTAGAACTGCAAATAATAGAAATATATTTAGAATGTGCCGACCCAGAAAAAGTTAAAGGACTAGATTGGAAATGAGCAATTTAGTTGGGAGGAGTGCTACCTTTTAGCATCAGAACACATGAGGACAACATGTTTGTTGTTTTGGGCTCTAAAAACCCAAAAGAATACAGGAGTGTATTCTTCTAGGTTCCTTGAGGCCAAGGTCAGGAGTCCGAACGGGCCAACGCCGCCGTTGACTGTTGAGCCCCTCTGGGCACATAGATCCTGGGCATTGGTCCATTTTGGATCAAACGGTTCAGCTTTCTTTAACTTAGGAATGGAAAACGTCACCTCCACATCAGCCTATGATTTTTGTTTTACGAAACAAACATATTTAAAATCTTCAGATATTTGCACTAATCTATTAAAAGAAAAATACTTCTTTAGAAGAAGAAGAGAAGTTAGAGGGTGAACCTGAGCAGCATCAATTCCTTTGATTTCAAGTCTATGGCCCAATTTCAGCTCCGTCTTGGTTATTTCAACCTTTCGCCCTCTCAAAGTCTCCAACTCTTCAATTGGCCATTGGATTAATTGCTTCCCACTAGGATCCAGCCACAATGTTCTTGGAATTGCCTAAAATTTAATACAAAAGAAAGAGGAATAAATTTATCAATGAAAAATTAACTAGAAAAGGGGAAATGTTGTAAATTTAGGTAATAAAGTAAAATAAATATGTAAAAAGTAATTTCTTTGAATGAGGAAGATAATTCAAGATAATAAAGTCCAATGAATTTTAAGTTTTTTCTAAAAAACATTTTGATGGAGGGGTATATAACTTTTGGTGTTTCTAAAAGAAACATAGATTAAGGGTAAAAATGTCATCCAAGTTTCAAAATTTTCTATATTTGTCATTCATTTTTTTTTTTAGCAAATATGTCATTTAAGTTTTGAAACTGAGTTAAAAATCTCATTACCGTTAAAAAATCTGTTAAATCAATTATTTAATTACAAAAGTTGTACTTTAACTTTTTAACTCTTAACAATTTTATCCTAATAGTTTTACATCTAATAATTTTATCCTCCCTACCAACCTATTACCCAAAGTATGCCACAATTTTGGATACGGTATATTTATTACTCCATTCGTTTACAAAAAATTGAACCATTTGATTTTACTGTTTTAAGATTCAATGTTTGGCTTAAATTTTAACAAAGATAAAGTGTGAACAATTAAAAGGTGAATTAAAAGATAAAGTAATTAAAATGTGAATTTTCAATATTGCTAATAATTAAAATTGTAGATTACTAACATCTCATTAATTGTTCAAAAACATAAACCTTTCTTTACAAAATATTCTCATTTTTAATTTGGTGATTTCTCTCTGTTTATTTTCTTTCTTTTCATATTTTATGTATGCAGTAGAAAAACTATTAGCAATATTGAAAATTCACATTTTAATTACTTTATCTTTTAATTGTTCATAATTTATCTTTGTTAAAATTTGAGTCAAATATTGAATCTTGAAACAACAAAGCCAAATGGTTCAGTTCAATATTTGACTCAAATTTTAACAAAGATAAATAGTTTTAAAAAAATCATAAAAATATATCTAGAGAATTTAGATTTCAAATCATGATATATATATATATATATGAAATATTTAATTTTCAATATCTAAACATTTATGAAAAAAATCATAGATTAAATACTGTGAAACTGTCAAAATAAATGGATCAATCTTTCATGGACCGGGGGGGGTAATAAATATACAGTACATATCCAAAGTTGTGTCAGACTTTGGATAATAGGTTGGTTATGGGTATAGGTTGGTGGAGAGGATAAAATTGTTAGATGTAAAACTGTTAGGATAAAATTGTTAAGAGTTAAAAACTTAAAGTATAACTTTTATAATTAAACCATAGATTTAACAGATTTTTACCGGCAGTGATATTTTTAAACCAATTTCAAAACTTAAATGGTATATTTGTTATAATAAAAAAAAGATGAGTGACAAATATAGAAAATTTTGAAACTTGGATGACATTTTTACCCTTAAAGAAATATTTATGAAATGGGTCAAAAGAGTACCTGAATTCCAGCCCATTTTTTTTTCACATCATCAGCAGTTGCATCAGACTCATTGGACCAACCCCACAAAATCCTCCTCTCCTTTGATGGATCATAGAAAGTCTTGGACGCATAGAAGTTCCCATAATCATATCTAAGCCCGGCCCATCCATCAATTATGGTATTATCAGGTATATACCTACCTTTACCTGGAAGATAAGTACCAAGTGTATAGTACTCATATCTTGTCAAATCCAAACTTACTTTCAGAACATGCTTGGCGTTTGTCCCAATGAAAGATGTGTCCAACCCGGTCCGACCAGAAACACCAACAGGGTAGAAATCGGGGCACTCCCACATACCGGTTCGAGCCTTGGAATGGAGCGGGTGATGGGCCTTCGTCCATTTCTTGAAGTCCCTACTCCTATATAAATAAGCTATTCCTCTATGCTCCCTTTTGCTTCCGACCACCATATGCCAGTGTCCGTCCACGAACCAAGCCGTGGTCGGGTCACGAAATGCGCTAGCATTTATGCTATGATCCGGGTTCACGATTGGGTTGTCATTAGGCTTTATCCATTTCCGTAAGTATGGATCGGATAGGTTCGCTGGTATAGCATAGTTTTGTATTTGTCTCTGTTTCCGGTCAATCCCGGTATAGGAAATCACCGGTTTATTATTAGGTAGAACAGTGGCTGATCCGGACCAACAACCGTTTATGTCGAAAGGCTCCGAAGGGTAAATTGCGGGCTCAACCGCAAGCCAGTTGATCATGTCCTTTGAAACAGAATGGGCCCAAATAATGTTGCCCCAAACTGCTCCTTTGGGGTTGTACTGGTAGAATAGATGGTAGATCCCATTATAGTACATAGGTCCTGCAAAAAACAGTTATAGGATTAAAATTAAATTTACTCAAATTAATAATAGTAAATAAATCAAGAATATCCATTTTTTATTTTTTTTTAACTATGAATGTTAACTTATCATTTAGGATATAAACTACAATATATTAAATTTAATATATCAAAATGTTGAAAAACAAATCATTGAATAACTGTTGAAACATGCTAAAATCACATGAAACTCAGGCGCTCAATAAGAAAAATTGTTGTTTTTTTTTTTTTCGTTACATTTAATTGTGGGGTTAGAAAATAGTTTGCCATACAATATACACATATACTCTACCTGTCAATATCAACCTTCCCATTTATGTAAACTGACAGCTACAGGATTATTTGACACCTCTAATAACAACTTTCTAGAAGTGATCCTTATACTTTCCACATGTACCATGTTTGAGAGAGACAAAAGACTTACCATTGGGATCTGATCATATCCAAGCATGAGTTCCATTTAACGTCATAGGAAAAAGGCAACAGAAGAAATTAGTTAGTGACAGTTACAAAATCAGTAAAAGGCAGAACATGAATTAAATTAAGCAGTTTATCCCCAATTAAGGAATAAATTTACCCAAAAAAAAAAGAAAAGAAAAAAGGAGCACGAAACATCGATGAATTGATTAATTAAAAAAGAAATGACCAAATAAGGGATGACGACCAAGAGTGAAAAGAACAAAAACTCCCTCAGAGTTAGAATCGATTATTGTTAATAATGGGAAGATATAACAAAAAAACCTAGAATATTAGTAAAAGGAAGCAAAAAAGAAAGGAGCAAAGAACATCAATTCTCGCCCATAAGGCCACAAGTTTGAGGGTGACAAGCACAAATCAATTTTGAGGTGCGATTTTTTTTTTATGAATACTTTTCTATCTATGAGCTAAAGATCCTAGGATGTTCCAAACTGCGTACTTTTTATTTTACAAATACATTGGAAAAAGGAAAAAAAAAAAAAAAGGTGCATGCATTGAAATTATACCATTGATTTGTTCCTCAAACAGTACTCTTTTCTTGGAAATCAGGGAATGCTTTATTAATTTGTCGTTTCTTCTCTTTTTGGTCCATTATTTTTTGTGGACTTAGTTAATCACTCCATATGTTTTCATAGATTAATTAAAGGCAGCACCGATAATAAGTACTTGGTTCATTATTCTTATATAAGTTCAGTACTTGGTTCATGATATGAATACAACTAATCTCGAATCGTTGCTTCAAATTGAAGCTGTGGATTCGAATAAAACTTACTACAGAAGTCAACGTCCGAACGTTGCGTTATGTGTTTCTCCAATTAATAATCTCACTTCATTTTAATAAGTACCTCGTTATTTTATACGTAAAAATATAAAATAAATTTATGAGTAGGTAGGTGATAGCTACTACTCCTATGTTAGAAAATTATACCCATCTATATATATATAGTAAAAAAAGAGACTAGTATATGAAACCGACATTGGGATGAATGCAATTTGAATATGCAGCTGATCAACTAGATCCGAAAAGGGTGGCGATTTTGACTGACGATGAAAAGAAAAGCTGTATTTTGAATGATCACTTTTTGTTGGACTTAAGTTAAGTTAGGGTCTTTATATATACTACTCCAATTTATCTTAAATTTTCTAAATATACAACAACAAAAAAATGTTTTTGTTTCTTTTTTTAGTAGTTACATCTCTTTTTCAACATCTAATCTATTATTTTATTTTTTTAATATTTTATTATATAAAGTTAAGTAACTGATATACATAAGATAAATAATCAATGAGTTTAGTTCTAAAAATAATTTTTTTAATTTTTTTGAGTAAATTATTTCTAATAAAAAATTGAGTCAAATAAAAATTTAAAAATTAAATATAACAATTAAATAGGGACGGAGGGAGTACTTAACTTTAAAAAAAAATCTAATTTCTAATTAATCACATTACTGGCATTCAATTTCTATATTAAGTAGAATAACTCATTGATTAAATCATTTTCTTGATTTAAAATGTAAGATTCATAAATTTAATATTTTTAAAGATATTTTTATTTAATTTTTTGGTAAACTGCAAAAAGAAAACTATCATATATTGGTTCATGTTGGACTTAAACCATTTTCTAAATAACATACCTGTGCATGGCCGGTTTAAGAAGAAGTACTGTTCCAGTAATTATAATATTTTCAAATGATTTTTAAAGAACTGAAATCAAATACTGTATCTAAATATTATGAAAATCTTCTATTGTTGAGAAAAATAAAACTACAGCGAAACACACATATCGTCACACACATATCGTCACACACAATTGGTATTAGTATGATGGTTTCATTCAAATCTTCTTATAAGAGCGGCTTCACGTGATTGGAGAATCCAACTGGAAAACGACTACAAGTCTCTGTTGACTATTTTTTTTTTCCTTGATGAAAAAACAGTATTTTATTTTGGATTAAATAATTAAACTACGTAAAGAGTTAAAGGTGACGAACTGGATCATGCGTATCCCTATTTTCTTGGATCGTGAATTATTATTTTTTCATGTGTGGTAGAACTGATCATATCCAAACTAGCTCAGAAGTCTGACTATGTTTCAACGAAAATAGTGTTAATTCAACCATTTTCCCTGATCCAATTGAAAACTAAAAAAGAACACATAAACTTATTACAAATTCGAATGTATTATTTTTTTTTTCTATGTTTAAATACCAAGAAAAATAAGGATGAAATTTTTTTAAATAAGAAAGTGGAAAAGAAATATAGTTTTCTAATGAACGAATTTTGACTCATTTTGAAGAGGAAAAAAAAACATATTGAAAAGGGAAAACATAACTAGTGTAAAAAACAAGTAATTTTTTTCCTCCTATTTTCGAGTTAGTCTTCTATGAGATTACTGCAAGGAGCACGTTGATCTGATGTTATCTCCCATCACACAAAATTACAAAAATTGATTTGTGAGACGTTATGACAATCATCTACATATGCTGTAACTACCCATAAGCTAAACTCCCTATTTTCAATTAGGACGGCCATCCACATGCATGTTTTGAACATTCTAGACAAGTAAACCAAACAAGAAAAGTAGTAAAATCAATAATTAAATGAAAATTATTAAAATCAATAATGAAAAATTGAAAACAAATTATAACAAATTTATTAAAACATGTAAAAAAATACTCTGTCCTTGGAAATTAGTGAGTTTCTTTTTCGATATTATGGTACATTCAGTTTTACTACAAATAAATTATTAAAAAAAAACAAAAATATATTTATAAACTAGAAATATTAAACAACACTTTGAATATGAATCATTTGATTTCATCTATAAAAATGTTGAAGGGAAAAAATCTTAAATTAGTTGAAAAAGGATGCACTAATTTGTAGGAATAGCTAGTAGTATAAATCTAAATAGATAATGATGAGCAAATCTGTACCGTTGATCCAGTTCATAGGTGGTTGAAAATGGTAGGCGGTACGGTGGAGCTGTTCAGGTGCATTATCCTCCGCCGCCATTAATGACTGAAACTCCGGCAACTTCTTGTGAGAAGCTCCAACTTTTAGTACTGCACCATTAAACAGACTGATCACCAGCAGCAGCGACATCAACAGTAATGAAGTTGCTGAGACCAAAGACATGATCTTTGAGGTTCCCATTGTAGCGACAGCCACCAATCTTTTTCCAAATCTTTTAGAAACCTGAAATTTGGCTTATGAGAGATTTATGCACGTTAGTCAATTATATATAAAAATTAAAAAAAATTGCATGTCAAAAAATTAGTACCATGGTGTTTACTTCATATTTGCTTGATTTTAAGATTAACAATAAAAAGGGTAAAAAAGAAAGAAACTTAGAACAAAGTAAAGAACTATAAACATATACATGGAAAAAAAAAAGGACTACACAAGGAAACTAAAATAAATGAGATAAATAAAAGAAAACAAAAAGAAAGGAAAAGAAAAACATTAACAAAATTTAAATGAAGTAAAGAAGAAAAGAACAATGAAATCAAATAATTGATAAAAAGTTAAATAATAAAATAAATTGAGATTAAGAGAAGATTGCAATGAGGAGAACTAAAGAGAAACAAGAAAAAAAATATATAGAAACAAATAGCTTGAAGAAAAATAAAGGAAGGTTTAGGTTAGTGCCTAAAAATGTCAACTTTTAAAACTTGGCAAGTGACTAATCTGGAGACTGAAAGCTTGTAGGATTAAAACGAAAAATAAGAAAGAAAACAAGGGGGAAAGAAAGTAATACCAGTGTGGGGGAGTACGTTGCGGACCAGAGACGAAAGAAGGGAAAAAAAAACAGCAGAGGCGTGCGAGCCAAAGCCTTGTGCAACGAGCCTGTTTCTACAGACGGCTGATGCGAGGCTTCCCGGAGTTTAAAACAGCGGAAGGAGAACCGGTGGCGGCTGAAATGGATGACGGCGGTGCAGGGGATAAAAAACTAAGGCTGTTTTGTCCGATTGCACCGGGTCGCACGGCGGGTAAAGTAGCAGGTCGATGGCCAATTCCGGCGGTTTTGACTGCCTCCGGCGGAGATAAGGCCAGATTCGGACTCGTGGAAGGGTGGAGGTCCTAGAGTGATGGAGCTCTGACGCTGGAAGTCAAGGATGAGTGATCGAAGAGTTGGGATGAAGCTTTCGGAGTTGAAGAAAACTGAAGCCAAATCTGCAGATTTTGTGAGGTTTTTTGTGTATGGTGCTGAGGGTCTGTTGGAAGAGAGTGGCTGGAAGAGGTGGGTGTCGAGGCTGTTGGGTGTTGATTTGAAGAATCAAGGTGGAGAGATAGGCTGGCTGGTACGGGAGGGAACGAACGAAGATGGAGATGGTTTTCGGATTGAAGAAGCAGAGAAGAAGAGTTCTCTTTTTTGTTTAATTTTCGGTTCTCTTTTGGTGCGGAATGGTAGGCTATTTATAGGAGTAGATAGGTTTAGGGTTTGAAAAAATTGAAAAGATGAGATTGGACTAAAAAACTCCATTGCAAGAATCTTCGGCACATTCATCTTCACGGATTCTTGGGGATTAAGAAACAATTGGGCAAATAACTATCTCTCACCCTAAAATTAATTTAAGATCAATTGAGTCCTTAAACAAATCCCCCTGATCATTTTTGTTTTCTGCGTTTTCTGTTTTTTTTTTTTGGGTACTATGGCTCATAATTAGTCTATCATGACCTAAAAAAGATGACCAAAATGCCCCTAAAACTGTGACTCTAAACCTAATTAAATAACCCGGATAAAAATGGATGTTAATACTTAATATCCATGGTCATGGAGTTGTGTCCAAAAGATCCAGAACCAGAAGACGAGGAGGAAAAGAAGAAGGGTTGCAAGCTGTTGGGGAAACAAGGGTGAGATGGGAACCAGGGGGAATCTAATTCTGTTGTCCCCATTTTCCATGTCTCCTTCATATCTCATATTATAATTTTTTAACATCGTTAATTAATCTATTAACTTTTTAACGGAACAGATAACGGTATTAGAAAATTATAACAGAAGACAGGAAGAGGATAGGGAAAATGGGAACAATAGAGTTGGACTCGATGGTGGTCTATTTATAACAAGAAATGAAACCAAATTGTTTGCCGGTGAGGTTACAATGCGCCATTTAAAAATGGCGTATAGGGTGCGCTCGATAAGTGTTTTTTATTACTGTAATGTCACTCCTCTTTTTCCCATCCTTTTAAAAAATGCATATATTTTTATTTCATAATTAAAAATTACAAACATTTAGTTCATTGGAAAGAAAAAAAGAAAACTAAGAGAATGAGACTTATATGTCATATATTTTGATACTTTTTTCGAGGTCTGTTTAGGTATCGATATGTTTGTTTATTGTTTATCCAAATTAAGTATGAAACTGCTATTGGGATCATCAAATTCATACGATGACCATGACATTTCAGTTCATGAATCATGAATTACAAGGGTAATGAAACTCTTATTACGGATCATTATTATTCTACTGAGGATGACTATGTTTCTACTACAGATCACCATTATTCTATTATGGGATCATTATTCTCCTACTGCAGGATCATTGCTCTTTTACTCGTGGATCATTAATTTGTTACAACCGATCATCAAATAAGAACAATAAGAATTTGCTAGATGTGATCTTGAAATTGCTAGAATTTCCAACAATCAAATTAGTAAAGAAAAGCAAATACTCAAATTAGTAAGTTATAATTCTTCTATTAAAAGAGGGAATATTCAAAAAAATTATATTTTCCTTGTCAAATCCTACGCATAAATCAAAGTTGTCATGCCCAATTTACCTTTATTAATTCCAAACTAAAAAAAAACTATTCTTTATGTCTTGTTGTTTTGCTGGTTCAATTTTAAAAGTCTGTTCTTCATTTTTTGCATTTGAAGTTGCAGAAGTAATGAAGAGGAAGCAAAAAGTGTCGAAGGTCATATATGCATTTGATGATCCGAGAAGAAAGGGAGTTCAAGTTACAGTAACGAGACTGGAGTGGCATGACTAGTAATTAATATTTGTATTTCTTAATTACTTAGAGTGCACATCCTAAAGTGACTCATTGTTTGCCACGTTGGTTTTTGTTTTTTTAACCTTTTTGTCCTTATTGGTTGTCACAAAATTATTATTGTAATACTAGTTTATTAGTGTCCATAGATAATTGGGTTTTGTTTACGGTTTAGTGAAACAACAGTTCAGAGACGGAGCTTAATGAAGACGGGGTGGCAGCTGCCACCCCTAAAACTTTTGGTGCATAGGGATGTATAGGATATATAGATTAGCTCACGCACAACTTACTCTCATTAATCCTATAAATGGACCAACTTTATTTTGAAGTCTTTTCTCTAATTTGTTTACTACCTACATCCGAAAAAAGATGGTGTATTTCGTTTTTAATATTTAATATATAATTTTATTTCTTTAATATTTTAATATGTAAAGTCAAATATTTTTAATATAAATTATAGATTTGTGTGTATAATTTTTAAATATATATTTTTTTAAATTTTTTTAATGAATTCTTTCTAGTAATAACTTGATTCTTCTACACCATAAAAAAAAAACGCATCATTTTTTAGAGACGGAGGGAGTATTAATTAGTTCATCACTAGTTATTGTCTATATATCATGATGATCTTGCGGCATTGTCAAAATATTTAGTTTCAGTTGCTTATTTTTATATTTAGTTTTAGTTATTCATTTTTGTATTAAGTTGTTGTATGTGTCTAATAGTTCTTTTATTATCATATTAATTGTTAGTTGTCTCTTGAGACAAAGTT
>JBBYHH010488988.1:0-11187 GCA_038382905.1 Daphne laureola
AAAATTAAATATTTCATATGTATATCATAATTTGACATCTAAATTTTTTAGATAATTTTTTTCTGAATTTTTTAAAACTATTTATCTTTGTTAAAATTTGAGTCAAATATTGAATTTTGAAACAGCAAAAACAAATGTATCAATTTTTCATGGACGGAGTAAATGATAGGTTTGACTTGGCTTGGAGATTAAGGTGTGTAGAAGACTTAAGGGTAAGAAAGTAAAGTATGCATATAAGACATAATATTTTTTAAGTGAGAAGGGAAACTAAGGATAATAAGGTAAAATAAGTAGGTAAGAATTTTTATATGAAACGTACCAAACTTTGTAGGACATCTCAAAATGAATACATATAAAAAAAATTGAGATGAAGGTTATCTCCAGATTAAAGTCTCAGAGATAATATTTTCAATTCATTATATGGGTCAGTATTTAACTTCATCTTTAACCATTCAAATACTTGCATTTTAAAAAAATCTTTAACAGCATATTACTGGTTCAATTTCGCGTAAATGACAAACAGTCTCTTTCCAAAAAGAGAAGAATAATCTTACCGCCATATCTCCCATTGATTTGCTGCAAATTGGACAGGTGTAGTGACTGCACGTGTATGCCTACAAAAAGACAAACATGATGTTAAAATGAAAGTCATTCGGTAAACACTAAGCAGTACTATCAAGCTGATACACAAGAAGCATTCAAAGAATGGATAAATACCTGAAAACAAGAAGAATGCATGTAATGTCCACAAGGTAGAGCTCTGACAGTTGCGCTTGAAGTGAACAAGAAGTCGCAGCAAATAGGACAATTTGTTTCCAAGCTTTTCTCAAGACACTTGTGGTTCACTAACTTTATGCCCAAGCAGCAATTGCATGTCATACAATGAAAATAATCAATCCCAAGACCTCTTCCGACACGGCATAAGTTGCAGAAAGGGCAATGATATATCGTCCTGAAGCAAAAGAACAACATTTTCTGATAAGTCACAAGCATCTTAATAAATTGAGCACACAGCAAGGACCTCAAAAGCATGATTTCTCTTCAATACAGGTACGCCAATGATCTATCCCATTCCCAGTTTCCAAAGGCCAAAGTGTCTCTATAGTATTCAAAATAAAAGAGAAAAGGCTCATTATCCAATCTAATAGTATAAGAAATATAAGAGCACATTTGTTAACCATGAAAGGTACCGGGTAGCTGCACCCATAACATAAGCCTTTTTTCCTCCACTCCCTCATATGCAAAGCCTTTGAAACTTCAAGGATTATCATCATACTGACCTTAGTCCTAACATGATTGGATCAGTGGTATGAAGTTTATAGTGTCAATTTATTATCTGAAATTAGTTAATCCAGGAATATATACAAAAAAACATAGTGGCTGAATTGTACACCGGAAGCCCTTCAAACCTCAAGGATAGTAAACAAAAAGTCTCTTGCAAAGATTCACAAGGATGATAGACAAACAGAGATCTCATCATTGCCTTTTAAAAAGAAAATATACAAGCAGAGATCTCATGATTGCCTTTTCAAAAAATAAACAAGCAGAGAATAAGAAATCAAACTCACTGGCAAAATGCATCTATACCGCACAGTACTGATTACCTCTCATCATCAAAAAGCTTGCAGATGTTGCAGTAGTACTTCGCCATTGGAAGTCCATTGCAAGTAGGTGTACTGCAAGCCGCTGCTATAGGCTGAATCTTAAGACAAGCCATGCACATCATCTCTGAAGTCGCCTTCCTGAAAAGGAGACCCAAATATATTTAAAAACAAAACCAACAAACTCAAAAAAAAAAAAAAAAGGAAACTGCCCTCAAGAAAATTACCTCTCCATTGTATGGTCGCTTACTTTGTCATGACAAAATCTACATGTGAACAGCTTGCTACAACAAGCAGAGAGAAGTTTGCAGTTTCTCTTATAGTGCTCACATCCAAACACTTGCTTCTCCGTATCACGATAGGATCTAGAAAGCCCCATTGTCTCTTCAACATGACAGTTTCCATTAGATGTTGCTTGAGTCAATTTCTGCTGTGCAGCTAACCATCGACTAAGATCAAAAGGAAAAATAAAAAATAAAAAGCCATCAGGAAGATCTATGAATGACTTATATGATTTGCGTCTATTCGAATCTTGCAATCCAATGGGAGCTAAACAGAATGTAAAAAAAAATAAAAATTTAAGTGATCACTGTCCTGACTGATTAAATAGAAAAATCAAATGAATAGCCTTCAGCGATACATGCATGGCAAAAAAATCTTATATCCTGTCAATCACCCTCTATACCTTCTATACTGTTATTGAGACAGTTGTTAAATATTCTAATTGCTACATATTGTGCTTCATGATTTCTTTTCAGGAAACACCATGGTGGGGCACAATTCAATTGTTATAAAGCCAGAAGGTACATTTTAAAGGTGCTTAAAATTTCACTAAATTGTATGTTTAGCTAGAAAAAACTTAGTGAGCAATGCATTTGCATAAAATAAGAAAACTGCAGGCCCAATTCGATTAGACATGAGTACAACATAACCACCTCTTTTACTCTTGATCGGGAAAAAAAAAACAATACATGTGATGGAAATCTTTGTTGCCAGAGAATATGATTGCATTTAGGAGACAGTTTGGTTAACTTTTCTAGTTTGCAATGTGATTATGTGAGTGGCCCACTGTGTTAATAGGTAACAGAAGAAAGAAGTTGCCTAATTTTTTATTGCTGATGAAGTATAAGCAAACGTTGAAAGTCCACTACAATTGTTTAGTCAATTCCAAAGGATCTAATTCTAGGACCTCAGTTCCGCCCGCAAAAAAATCTTCACTTGCTAAGCTAGCTGCCAAGTTTAAATATATAGATGGAGACTAGCCACATATACATCATCAATCACCCTATCTGATTACTCTCATGTTGGTTTGAGTTGGCACCTGAATATGTATTTCATCTTTTCTTTTTCTGTTTCTTATCCTCCGGGACTAATCTGAACATCCTAGCATGTGGATACATGCGATGAAAACATTATTTTGTAGGATCAGAATTTTATCAGAAGATGATCTATAATATCTGAAGTTTCTCCTGGATAGTTTCAATATCTCTATAAATACATCTTTAGAACAATAAGCTGATTTCTAGCTATACTATTGTGTACCATCTTATACAAGAAAACATTAAACGTTCGAGATTCAAAACCTCTCTAGTAAAATATTGCAAAATCCCCCTTCATCATACCAGCAACAGACATTCAAGGCACAAACGCAAGATTATATTTCAAACACAGAGGAAGTTAAGTATTTTAACCCACAAGAGACATAAATAGATATCGATGTTCCACTCCACTCCATCATTTGGTTTATGCTTTCATTAATCCTATGTACGACTCTCAGATGCCCAACAGTATTACAGCAACAAACAAACATAAGCATTCTTAGAGTATTAGTTAATCCAGTTTTTTTATGCTTTCTGGTCTCCGGATCATCAAGAAGCACATCTTACCACAGTTGTCAGAAACAGCAGTCTTAAAATGCACATGAGACACCAGAACCAGCTGCAGATAAATAAAATAACAGAACAAGAATAGCATATTGTTAAAGCATTCAACCAAAAACCAATTAGCAACGGGTGGAGGCGTCACCACAATATAAGGCCTTAACCTTTGACTATACCAGATGGGATGCTCCCACTTATAACACACCCCATCACGTGCAGACTATTAGACAATGGAACAGGACTGTCAGTCTGTGACGTGGACCATGACATTCACTGGGGCTTATGACTTAAAATATGGGGCAGTGGAATCCTCATGTTAAACATTAACGAAAAACCAATTAGCAATAGGTGGAGAGGTCTCATCAAAATAGGCCTTGACTAACCCCTTCACTAAACCATGTAGGATTTTTCAACTAACACGTATATATTGTGTAAAAAGGTACAGTGAACTAACCTAGTCAAAAGATTCTGAACAAGATATGCTTTTCTCCGAGGATCAAGAGTTGAATCCCGATAAACCTTTCTTATCTCTGACTCAAGTTCATTTTGGTTCATTCGAAAAATGTCTTTCCAACCCGGTTTAAACATCTTATCTGTTTGATCAACATCTTCCTGCAAATCATGATCTGCAGTGGAAACAAACGTGGCACTTACATTTTCAGATCTTAGTAAATATAATGTCAGGTGGAAATACAAAAATAAATAACTAATTCGCAAGCAAATTATATCTAAACAGAAAGCAGCACAACGATAACTTATCGAATTTCAGAAGAGGCATGTCAAATACCTTGTTTCGAAAAGCCAGCCTCTGTTGACTCATTCAGGAGCAATATATCAGGAGGTCCTTTCCAACACTCACTGAGCCACTCATTAAACATTGTATTTTTTGTTGCCTGCTTCCATGCATCCAACATTTTACTTTGCTCATCTTCGGTAAGGGCAGAAGTCACCCATGGAAGCATAGACTGGAGAACCTCAGCACCTGTAGTTCCGATGATGCGCCCAACTATTTTATCTTGCTCTTCTATAGGGAAATGTTTATCAAATAAAGGCCAAAGCTCTAGTTCTTCCCTGTAGATATGCTGATCTAATGAAACTCTAATAGATTTGCACATCCCCTGAAGTTTAGTCGCGAGTTCATAATATTTCCTTGTAAATTCACCATCTGCAGAATGCTCAGCACTAGTTCCAGCAGCATCCACTGTCTTGTGAACACTGAATACAAGCTCATGAAGGTCGGAAAGCTCTGAAAGAGCAATATTAATATCCTCAAACAAATTTTCTTCTTGCTTATGATCTAGTGTGTATGAATGACTGACATTATGAAGTGCCTCCTTGGACTCCAAGGCCGGAAAAACAATATCATCCTCAGCATTGCTATGCGCTCTATATAAGCCCCATAACAGATGAAATCTTCCAATAAATTGTCGAATAAATGTCTCATCAGGGTCACTGAGCTTGCCAGATTCAACGTCCAAATACTCCAAGTCTTTACTTATGGCTTTATGAAATTTGAATATAGTGTCAATTGGTCTGTCTGAAGAACCAGGGTTAGAGGAGTTATTATGTGTTTCCCAAACAAAAAGACTGGAGTTAAGAGAAGGAGCTGAGGAGCTGAAAGAGGAAGATCGTAAGGACTTGGCTGGTGAAAGTGGATTTAACCCTAGATTATTACTATTCACTCCCAATCCTGGTACACAGCAAGATCTCCCACTAAATGATGGTTTACATGAATCTGAGTCTTCTAAAGGTTCAGGACCAGTGCTTTCAGATAAAGCAAATGCATTCCTTTTAATGGGCCTTTCCACTTCATCTTCGCATATCGATAAAGATTTGTCATTGGTACACACCACAGAAGAGCAGGTACGACATACTTGATCACAATCTTCTTCAATATCAACAAATCTTTGAACAGAACAACAGCCAGCGGAGTTTGAGGTCAAACATACACGCTGACTCCGACCCTTGCAAGCCCAACCAGAAAAAAGGGTCACCAGTGCACTATCTGTTGCGGGAGCTGATGCAAGCAAAAACATATGCACATAATGATTTGGAGCTATTGGAAAACATTCCATTTGTAAAATACTGGAAGATATAGATATAATACCTGCCAACTGCATGTTTTGAAGAAAATTCTTGGCTTCATCTTCACTTAGTGATGCAACCAGCCAAGGCAAAACACGTTCAATCAATCTCAAGGGCATCACGCACAAGCTCTGGTACAGCAGTTCACGCTGTCTTTGGAAGCTGAAGTACTTTCGGGCAAGTGGGAGAACCTGGACGTATGAAAAAGCTAAGCTTATATCTACGTTGGTTGAATATACTAGAACAATGTCATAAAGACTTCAGGATTATATGACTAGAATCACTGCCTCACCCCTATCAAAAAAAAAGAAAAAAGAATCACTGCCTCATCCTCCTCCCCCTCTCCTTTCCTATTTCCCATGTGAATAGGCTAACTAATTGTTTTGGAAGGTGCACAAGTGCATTCCTCCGATAGTCGATTATTTTCATGTATAAAACCAATTCAGTCAATCGTCTGACAAGCTCAACAAGCTTAACAAGCAAACCCATGCTCAGTAAGCATTCATTTTGCTACTACCATAATAAAGAAATAAATAAGGCCTTTGGAGAGTTCACCTGAACTTCTTCATTGTAGAAGTGCTTCCTAATTGTTTCAATTATTTGGTCAGCCTGAGAAGACAGCTTAGAATAAAATTCCGCCAAAGAAGTAGAAGTTGCTCCTGTGCTATGAATGCTCTCAATCAAATACCTAAACTCATTAAATTGGCTTTCTTCTTCAGCATGCTCTTGGGAGAAAGATAATTCACCATCAACTGCTGGGAATATGACCTTGTCCTCGGCAATACTGTGAGATGACAATGCCTAAATCAGTTTGCAGCTTAAATAACAGCATGAAGGTATGTACTAACGAAGAGAAATTTAACAGGGTTAAGTTTAAGATGCTGCTGTGGCCTCGTACAATTTACTCCACCTACTAATTGGTTTTGGATCGAATGCTTTATCATATCAGATCTCAGGGTTCTGTTCTTCCTACCCAGTCATCAAGTGCCAAACGCAATATAAGCCTATGAAAAATACTAGTGTAGACAAAGTGAACGTGCAGATCTCCCATGATTTACGTTTATAGTGGAAAGGCTCTCCATCTACTGCCAATTAGTTTAAGATGATATGCCAGGGAGAATGGTCTGATTGTCTTCACTTTGGGAAACTTTTCAGTTTGCCAAATTTCCTTTGATGAGAGTATCCATGCATAAGTTGCTACAGTTATGCAGAGAATCTTGTTTTCTAAACTAAAGTGAACCCATTTGTTAATGTAGAAATCATTTTTAAGAGTATCCATAGGTTTTTAAACACATGCCATACACACATTTTCCTTCTTTTTTGCTGGAATACTACATTTAAAAAATTATCAAATTTCATTCCTGTTCTTCCAGCTATAACTCTTCTAGTTCTAGCAAACTACTTTCTCATAGCAAATTTTGAGTTGAATAATTTAAACATCTTTATTTAGATAGATCCAGCCACCAAAGATAAAGACAAACAGGTTCATGAAAAGGAAGTGCAAGCTTCAGCTTGAAAGACAGTAAAGAAAGACCTGTGGTAGATGCAAATTTCAGCGATAAATTGCCAACGCCCATTGAAGTCTGACAGATCACTGAAGTCTCCAGAAACCTGAATCTTCTTAGCCTCGCTCGCTAACTCATGAAGTTCTCTTTGAATAGCATTATGCCAAAACAATATTTCATCAACTGGATGCCTATCATCTGCTTGCCGGACGTCAACATTTGGTTCCAAATGTTTCCTCTTTCCAGATTTTGATGAATTACATACACATCTAAAATTGTTGGACTGTGGGTCCAATGCCTCAACAGAACTCAAATGATGGGGTAACTTCAGTGTACCCACATGACTTCCAACAATGTTGCAACCATTTTTCCTTTCCATCCAAGTGAAGATAACCTTCAGTAAGTACAAGAATTAGAATTTAAATAGATTAAAAAAAAAAACAAATGAAAAAAATAAGCAGATAAAGATTCCTTGCCTGCTGAAGAAGCTTTTCTTCTGGAACTATCTTTCTTAAGCAGGTCACCATATCCTGGTATTCATCAGGTGAAACAGATAATGAAAGCCAGGGAAGAAACTCAGCCATCATGTCTACAGAAATGCTGCAGAAAAACTGCCAGACAATGTATGCTTGCTCTTCAAGTGAAAACTGCTGAATTAACAAAGGAAATACCTGAAAGTACATACTTAAGCAATCAGAAAATAAGCTATCAGTTCAAAATGTGTAACAGTTCGGATGGTCGATTAAACTGTCTGAAGGAGGGCAACGTAGAACACAAACTATACGTCGCATCAGATCAACTGATATTAGGGATATATATCTACAAAATGTTCACTAAAAATGTCAGTAAATACTAAAAGCCACGAAGAAAATGGTCAATTGCCGATGACTGATGCTACAAAGACAACTATTACAAACAACCCCCATCCCAAGGTACAAAAATTATTCCTCTACATAGAAGTGCGGGTTTCAGAATGGAGTGTAGTCGGGTATTCACGTAAAATATTTCTGTAAGATAAAATCAGTTAATCGATTAACTTTAAACCTCAACTAGTTGAGGTCAGCTTCTCTAAATCACAGCTAGTGGAGGCCAAGCAAATCAATCTCTTTTACCCATCAAGATTGGTAGGTATTCTCCCAATAGAGCTAAGGAATAGTTTAAAAAACGCAGTATTATGGCAACTCCATATCCAAGCTTGGGAGTTGGGAGCAACCCCACCCACCCACAATATACTAGTACTTGGCAAAGTTATGCACCAACCAACTTTTGCAAATACAGGACCTCAACTATCACCAATTTTTTCATATGGTAGACTGCCGAAATTCAGTGGTAAACAGAGTGATATAGATCATTTAACTTATTCTAAGTTAGAATAAGAACTTCCATGCCCTTACTCCAAATAAAGAAAGGGAATAATTATTTGCTGCTACTATGCGATACTAACACAACATGAGTGAATTAGTTTTTACCACTACTACAACTCAAACATCGTAAAGTATGGTAGTTTTTCATAATCCACAATTTTATGATGCTTGAACTGTCAACCCAGTGTACGAGTGAGTAATATAAGTACTCTTATAATGTTTTCTCTCTCTTACTCTAAGAAAGGGAATATTTCTACAATCATCTGAAAACTCCGCAATAACCGAAATTATAAGGTTTCTATATCTATTAGCTTGTTCAGTATTATCACTAGATATATAAAAATCAGTCTCGATTTAACTTAGATTAAATATAGGATGTTAACACTGCCATGAAAGTATTTGGATATTATATTGATGTCAACCCATGGTAATTTAATTTCAAGAATCAGTATTCCCATATTACATCTTTATCAATTCCCGAGAGTAGAGAGTTACAATTCCCTCCTCCTCTTGTCTCAGTTATGAAATCCTACATTACAAACCAAGTAGCAACAGACAATTTCCCAACAATTACACATCTTGACATAACGAAACAAATAGCATCAGATGGGCATATACCTGCTCCTCTTCTTTTGCCATATGCTGACTAATTGATGTTCGTAGGGCTCGTGTACAAGAAGCTATCTCCCTAGCAAAACTCTCATCATTTTGCATGCGAGAATTTAGAAGCTCAAATAAGTGATCAAAAAGATTGCTTTCACCCTCATGCTCAAGAGAGTACGTCTTTGCAACATTCTTAACACGTATGTCCAAAGCTGGAAAGATAACCTGCGTTTCCATGTCAAACGATCAGTTAAACTTTTTTAATAGCAACTGTAGGGGAATACCACTAGAAATCAATTTTAAGTGTTACATGAAATATTCTAGTAACTTTAAGTGTTACTCAAAAGAAAAATTAATGTGCACAGTCATAATGCGTTAACATCAATCAGTGTTCTGCAAGAGTTGGTTACCCAGACAGAAATTGTACTGAGGTAAATAGTAACACCTCTGTTCTATGAAAATCACTTCTCATTTCTCCACAAATCAAGGTCAGTTTGAATATTGGGTTAGATTGTTTTGGATGGGAAAGATTACGAGTGGGGGTAGAACTGTTGATCCCTTGGAGAACTAGTTTCAACATAAACCCGAATTTTTTTTAAAAAGAAAACAGTGTTCTGGAATAAATTTGTGCATCTTTGTCTGTAACGTTTCTCAACAAAATGGACAGCTTTTACAGTAAAACGCCATAAATACAAAGCAGAAGCACATACCAATGCTAATACGTATGGAAAAGAAAAACTGCCAAGACAGTTAGCGACAACATCGTCACCATAAGGAAAAACAGAATCACGCTCTCCTAATCATTACAGAAGTTTGCTTGCATTCACCATGTGAAAGGCTTTGATTTTTTTTTCCACCACAAAAGAAAAGACATGCTAGAAAACACTAAAGACGATTAAAAGTTCTTACAGATGCATAGGAAGAGCTACAAGAATATCAATTCCCCTTAAACAAAAGTGATGTAAAAATGGCAGAGACTGGAGCACACACAAACTTATACAGGCTTTGCAGCATACATGTCAAGAATGAAGCAATTATCTTCCTAGAAGCTAGCTTTGGCATAAGTAGCTGTTGACAGGATCCAAGAAGCAGGCTATAACTGCTGCTAGCCTGCTGCAGGTATGTCCACTAATTAAGCCAGCTTTTGAAAAATGCTGATGAATATATGACTCACCAACAAGTTACCATAAAAGGGCCAGTGTCTCTTGATCCCAATTCCCAGTTTCTCATTACCGTCACAATAACAATAAGCATGAAGCGGTCGTTATGAGAAAGCAGGCTTCCTATTCAAAGGAGAAGGTTAGCTGGTGGAAGGGAGAAAGAAAGGATGGTGATAGGAAAATGGCAACCGGTTGGAAGATGAGAAAATGATACCGAAGGAAAGAGGGATAGAGTCGAAATTCTTAATTATAGTTTCACTAAGCAACCACAGAACTGAGTATTCAACTGCACAAAGTGTAATGACTGCAAATTCTGATTAAAACAACAAATTCAGAGGAAGAAAGTCAAAGAAAGAAAGTATTAGAGTTGAAGAGAATCAGATTCAAAGGTCAGGATCCGACGAAACAAACGAAACGAGCGAGCTTACCTCATCCTCGGCGACCGAGTGTTGCTTGTAAATCGACCTAAGGAACCTGTAGCGTTCGAAAAGCGGATCAATGTCAACACCGTGGCCGGTGGCAAGCGCCATAGCCAAGCGGTGAAGCGCGTCCAGCTCGGTCCGCACGGCCTTGTGGAACAAGAAGAATATCAAAATCGGCGACTTCACGTCCCCTTCCCCGTACGGCAGAACAGCGTCGGAGGCCGCCAGCACCGCCGCTTCCTCCTTCCGCCGCATTTCCGGCAGCGGAATTGCCATTCTAAGAATTAATCTCACCTCCGTTCCGCTTCTCAGTTGACTTCGTGCTCCTCCCCGTCGTCGCCTGTGTTCAACTGGAAGAACTGAATCGTATAGGGTTTTATTAATGGCCGGCCGGCCGGCGTGTTTGGTTTTGCTTGTGCTAATCCTGTGCTTTCTAATGGAGAGGCAAGGAAGACTCGAGGGAACTGCTTTGTGGCCTTTATATATCATCTGTTGCCACGTGGTCATCTCTGCCACGTAGGACCCCTATGTGCCACATGGGTGATGACTAGAGGGTAGTTTAGTTTT
>JBBYHH010489099.1:0-11187 GCA_038382905.1 Daphne laureola
CTAGTAGTGCATGTCCAATACCCTAAAAAAACCAAAAACACAAACCGACCATCAAACAACCATATCAAAGAATCAATCTGTAACATCCTCCGAAGGCGGGTCCCACAATAAGGACCCACCCAATAAGGCCAGCCATGGCAAATCCTTCATGACCAGGCAATGCGAACCTCCTTTTGCACAAACAGAATCGAAACCAGTGGAAACTCACTTGGCAGTGCCGGGAAGCTCCCACACCGGTCAGCCTTGAATCGGAATCGCAGGGGCCTTGTTGCGTAGTGGGAGGAGCGCTAGGCCATGGAGGGGGATGTTGAGTACGGCTTGGCAGAACGACTGGCAGAGGATCGACGGATACCCAATTCTTTGCTCTTGTGGATTTTTGTTTGTTTAGATTTGAAGACACAATATATAAAAAGCAGATAAATACTACTACTTCCGTCCATGAATAATTGTCCCGTTTGATTTTATTGTTTCAAAGTTCATTGTTTGACTCAAATTTTAATAAAGATAAATAGTTTAAAAAATTCAAAAAGAAAAATATTTGAAAAATTTAGATTGCAAATATGAGACACTGGTGAAATATTTCATTTTGGATGTCTAAACATTCATGGAAAAAAAACATAAATTAAATACTGTGAAATTGTCAAAATAAATGAGATATTTTTTTAGGGACAGATACTTGCTGTTTTTAAACAATAGAAAACGAAAAAGAAAAATGCATGGAACAAGTAATCATATACACATATATATACATAAATATATATACCTCACCTTGGAATAATTAATACCAACTTTAATTGCATCCAAATTAAACATGAATACTATACCTCATGCATATATATATATGTTCTTGGATCTACAAAATATATAGGAGTGATACAAAACCTTCAGTAAATAATGTTCTATACAAATTAACAAACATAATACTTGAACTCAATCGGAAAGAGCTAATTAATCGCAGGCAATTTTAAATGTGTTTTTTCTACTAGCTAGCTAGCTAGTGGAGTATAAAAAATACTACTAGGTACGTACCATTGCTTTCCCACAGAAAAAGAAAAGAAAAGAAAAAAAAAAAAAAATTGTAGTATATAAATATAATAAATCAATACTATAATAATGATAATAATTAAATAATTATTTTTGATTAACGTAACAGGTTGAGCTAGCTCCCAAAGTCCCTGGCCGGCATATTCCCCCCAGCGTGGCGTAGCCCGAGGGTAAGCGACACGTCACCAGAGGTGGTCCCAAATCTGATGAGAGTGGGCCCGTCCTGATCGTAATAATCGCCGTCGTGTTGGGCGGCGGAGAGGTTATCGGAGGAGACGTTTTCAGGGGCATTGATGATTTCGGATCTTCTTCTTCTTCTACTACTATCTGCATGGGAGGGTGATGATGAGGTGGCAGTTGACGGTGCAGTAACGGCGTTAATGTTGTTGTTGTTGTTTGGTGGTTCTTCTTCTTCTTCTTCTTCTTCTTCTTGGGTGGTCTCCTCTAATAATTTATGATGATGAACATCCTCATGATCATTAACATCACCTTCATTGGCTTCCTGTTGGTACATTTCTTCCACCATGGGTTTCCACAATCTCACCCTTCCATTTATGAACCAGTTTGATACCTGAAATTCATTAACAACAACCATCCATCATGCACCATTTACATACATGATACATCCATGCATTAATTACCTTCATCCACATTTTACTTTTATTTATGACGCAGTCAAACTGAAAATGAAAAATAACAATAACAAAAGTTCAAAGCTAACGCACAAAACAATATTAAAAGATAGAGTCCTTCAAGACGACAACGTATAGGGAGACAGAGACAAACACTGCTGAATTACCGATACTTGTTCTTGATGGTAGCAGAGTATATAATGTTTTCAAATACACTAATCAAACTCTATCTTTCTGCTGATTGTTTTTGGAAGAAATCTACCAAATTAATCACAATTAAAGACCTGATATACCTAGTATAAGAACTCTAAAATAATCGGGAAAAACGGTGATTATATATACTCCTATATATATATATATATATATGACGATAATGATGATGAAGAACCTAAGAAGATCATGATTCATTAATAAATCTAAAATTATATTTCAAAGCAAACAATTTCAACATGTAATAAATTAATTAGTTTCTCCATTTTGAAATTGACTTTTAAATTGTATATGTCTCAAATTATTTTAGAAAATTTTCACCAAAACAGCTCCAAAGAATTATACTTCATCCGTCCCAGAAAATTAGCCACGTTTGTTTTTAATTTACAATTTTGTTTCTTACAACATTTTGACTTGTAAATTGTGCAAGTCTATACTCAAATAAAAATATAATGTGTCTATTTTCTAAATATATTTTTTAAATTTTTTTTAACAAATTATCCTTAATGAAAATTTTAATTGCATGTGACCTGCTTGATGAGAGGAAATCCATTACATGCAAAGTGTACACTTGCAAGAGGAGCTCTTAATTAGTTGTGTTTCAAAATTTGCAAATTAACTGTCTTATATATACTATGTCGTCAAGAATCAAGACATGCATCTTTTAAGGATAAAAATGTGAGACTCAAAATGGACCATATATCATGAAATTATAGCTCAAATATTCCACTCTTCCACATGAGATAAATAACCCAATTTTTAATTCCAAAACTAAACATGCTATACATATAAATTTGAATAATTTATATATGTATGATAATTTGAAGTAAAGATTTTATACATATACTTTCTTTGAATTTTTTCTCATAATTTGAGTCACATTGCAACACATAACATGAAAAACAATTCAATCAATTTTTCATGAACGAAGATAGTATATTTTTTCATAGGAATTATATTCTTCGACATTCTCATAACTTTCTAGCTCCCAAAGATGTCTTGATATAATAAGTAATTTTCTAATTACTTATTCTTTAACGGTTAGAATCATAGGATATTTTTTTAGGGGGAAAGGACTTCAATGGTCATATTTCTTTTCACGTTTTACCAACTCAGTCCTAAAACTCTAAATTTTATCACTTCAGTCCTAAACGTTATCAAATGGTCTAACTATTAGTCCTAAATGTTAAATTGATTAAAGTAATGCCTATATGGCGCTGGCATGACATTAAACAGCGTCAGTTATTGCCACATAGGCAATACTGGTGGGGGGAAATGATATGAAGAAGTCCTACAAATTTTAACATTTTACCAATTTATAAGTCCTAATACTCTACATTTTTACAAATTCAGTCCTAAAAGTTTATTTTATTTACATTTGTATTCTAATATCTGCAATTAGTATTCCATCTTTGTAGATGGAGTGTATTACAGTACTGGGTTATATTTGTATAGGGAGATAGTGGGTTTAAAGGGGTGAGGTTGAGATGTAATTTTGGTTGGTTTTGTAATAACTAACACATGAGCGGCCTTCCTCACTTCCATGGTTCGGTTGCGATGGATGAATGGGGAATCCTAGAGGGTTTATTCTTGGTTCTTTACCGCCGGTCACCACATTTAGCGAACCAAGCAGGTGAGTCGAGTTTCGGATGTCATGTTCGGTTTGTGCGCTACCCTCTTTCTTCGTCTCGGATAATTTCCATCATCTTGAAATCTGCTTTATGGATTTCGGTGCGATGGTTGTTATTTGATTCTGGGGGTTGTTGGGAGCGAGCATTCCGGTCTCGGGTATCCTTTACTCGAATAAAATATGGAGATCTAAAATATGTAAATGTCCGTTTATATAAATAAAATAACTAGTTGCTTTCCCCCCAAAAAAGAAGAAGAACTTAGTATTCCATCTTTGCAAAGAGAAACAAATTAGCATTCTGTATTATTATTTTTAAAGAGAATCATATATTCTTTTCGTCTCCATTATTTTTAGTTATTTCTCGTAAACTTCTTGTTTGATCTAACATGAGTTATTCTATTTTGGTTTTTCTTTCTTCTTATATGGAGTATTATACTTCTTCTGATGACAACAATCTCCCCTCTTTTACACATACATTACAAAAGGTTGGGGTTTTATTGAAAATTACTTAAATATTATTTTTTTCTCGTTTAATGTTAGTTAATTAAAAAATGCAAAAGGGACATTTAGTATGGATATCTAGTCCTTTTTTAGGGAATAATTCTCCAACTTTTATAGAGTTAATATGTGAAAAATTAGATGAGTTAATTATTGAAATTTATGAAGAAAAAAAAACCATGTAGGATAAAAACAAGAAATTTATGAGAAATAACCATTATTAGTGGCGACAGGAGGATCTCTATGATTTTATTTAAAAATAATAACATAGAATACTAGTTTGTTTCTCTTTACATATATAAAATACTAATTGCAGATATTAGGAAACTACAATATTAAAATACAAATGAAAATAAACTTTTAAGACTAAATTTGTAAAAATATAGAGTATTAGGACTAAGTTGGTAAAACGTTAAAACTTTTAGGACTTATTCACATCCTTTCCCCCACCAGTATTACTTACGTGGCAGTAAATGACGTTGTTTAATGCCATGTAAGCACCATATAGACATTCCTTTCATCAACTTAACATTTAGGACTAATAGTTAAATTGTTTGATAACGTTTAGGACTGAAGTGATAAAATTGAGAGTTTTAGGATGACTTAGATACATATCACAATCCTGAATCATAACAAAGTAGACAAATAAGGGTCTGAATAAAAATCGATGCAGATAAGGACCTGAATTATAAAAAATGATGAAGATGGAGTCTCATGCAGATTCTTATTTGCATCGTTTTCTCAAAATTCATATCCTTATCTGCATCATTTTTTATAATTCAAATCATTATCTGTATCGTTTGTTCAAATTCTTATTTATCCATTTTATCATAATTCAGAATAATGATGTGTATTTAAGTTTTTTAAGATTGAGTTGGTAAAACATTTTATCATATTTTTTAGTGAATTTTCTTTTTTTCATTTTTTAATTTAAATGTCAAAAGAAATGTAATATTCTGGTGTGAGTAATATATAAGGAAGGTAGTGAGTAATTTGTTGTGTGGTGAAGATAAAAAGAGAGAGAGAGTAGATGGACCTGGTTTCTCGATAAGCCAGTCTGTCGAGCCAACAGATGCTTATCTGCATCGCTTGGATACCTGAGAAACAGACCAGAAAATGACATTACACAAACACACAGCCAGCCTTACATACATACATACATAATTACCTAAATTATAATCCTTCGTTAATTGAATAATTATATCATTTGAATTTAATATTTTAAAATTTAATATTTAATTAAAATATTTATAAAGATAAATAGGAAAAAAATCTAAAAGAATATATTTAGAAAGGTTATAATATAAAAAAAAATGTTTAACTTCCCGTCCGGCTTGTTTTGTTGGGTTGATTATCTAATAAAATAAGTCTTTCTATTTTAAAAAATAATTAAATATATTTAATTTTAAATATTTAAATATTTATAAAATAAATAGTGCAATTTTTGATAGGTAAGAAGAAGAGTGTGAGCAACACTATGCAACGCTACCACACCATTTCTTCTTCTTCCTCATCATCATCCACACCCATGCACAAATATTTATAACCCACCAACCACAACACAAAATTTGTTTTCAAACCCATACATGCATAATAAAATCCATGATGTAAGAATTGTGAAATTAGTTTAAGGAAAAATGAGATAAACACATTCTAAAATTATTAAAATATTTTTTTTATTAGACTGTTTTAAAATTATTGAAATACTTTTTTTGTTTAGTAAATTTTTATATATGAATTTACCTAATCATTCTTTTATCCTCATTTTTTACTTGTTAAATTAATAAAAAACTAATTCTTTTTAAAATAATTAATTGAGTCAATATATTTCAATAATAGAATTACGGAAGGAGTAGTATACATTAATATCCTTTGGACAAAACAAATTAGAGAGATAGAAAGAGAGAAAGTTGTGTGTGTATGTGTATGCTTTTCTTTTGAATCTTTTTGTCTGACATCTTGCGTTGCCAACTTCAGCTTTAATAAAGTTTGTCTTTTTCTTTTATATAACTAATTCTCCACTACTATCATGAGTAATTATTTTCAATTTTCAATCTTTCATCACTAAGTGATAAAATTATTTTGAATTTTTTTGATTGATGGATGTAATGTATATGAGTAAGAAAATTTGAAAAAAAATATATTTTATATTAGATAATTAATAATAAATTGATAAATTTAAAATTATTTTATGTATTAAAAATTGAAAAAACAGGAAAACATTTTCTCAAAATATTACACTAAACTAAGCCTTTATTATGAGTAGCACATATTTTCAGTTTGGTCATCACAGCACAGCTTTCTACTAAAGAGACAATAATGATATATCCATCCACGTACGTACAGAAAAATAACTGCCCTAGCTTGGTATTAAACACAGACAAAGTCTGAAAGAAACCTAGGATTTTGTGATAACGTCTCCACAGTAGTTATATTTATTAATGAAAAAAATATTATAAACACTCACTTTGAACATTTATTTAGACATTCTCATATTTTAAAATAATTTATTTATCATGCAATCATGTATTTTTATTATAAATTTATTTTATTTTGAATTCACCAAAATGAATATATGATATATGTTGAATAAGAAAGTGTCTAAAATGACTCTTGATATCGTTCTCCTTAAACTTTATTCATGTAAACCTACTTGGTTTTAGGACCACTAAAATGAATACTTCATGCGTTTTTCTTTCTAGAAACTTTAACCTATTTATTTTACTTAAATACTCTTAACATTCAATTCTTCAATCTTCTAATTACTTATCCTCTATAATTCAATCATGTGTTAGAATTGTAGGGTATTTTTTAATTACTAATTTTGTTTATTTCCTTTTATTTATTAATTTAAGTGTTAAAAAAAATGCATCATATTTATAGAAAGAGTAGATAATAAGTGTTTAATGGAATAGTATATTAAAAGAGTGTAAAAAATGATTGTTGGTAGCATTCTCCTCCGTATTTACGATCCCCTGTCCTAACTTTTCATTATTAGCACATTTTAGTCACCAATAAATGCAATCATGTCATAAATAAAGAAAGAGAAAGAGAAGATAAAAGAGTAGAGAGTACGTACGGGTGAAGGAAATGCTCAAAGAGCCAAGCTCTGAGGATGTTGACGGAACGTTCCGGCAGGCCACGTTGCGGCCGCCACGCCTCCTGCTCCATCATCCCCATTTGGTGGTACGCCCGCTGCTGCCGGAGGCTGTGCTCCAGCATCTTCAGCCGCGGCGTCTCCCCTTTCGTCAAACCGCCGCCAACACCACCGCCACCGTCTTTCTCGCCGAGGAGCTCGCAGCTGTGCCTTAGCTGGGTTGATATCGAGTCTTTTAAACACCGGAAGTGCCGCGACATCGCCTTCTGAGCCAGGGCGGTGTACGGCACGGCACCGCCGAAACCCATCACCAAGTCGAATGAGTTCACAACCATTTGCATTTGCTCGCAGTAATGGTTGTATCTCCTATCAACCTGAAAATTAAATTATCCACAAAAAAAAAAAAAAAAAAAATCATGAAAATTGGGAAATTAAATAGTAACACCCTAATTTAAGACAGGAGCTAGGTAGGAAAAGAGACAGAACTAACGGATCTTGTGATTTGACACAAAAAAGTGGTTCGGTTTTGCTGTTTCAGGAATAGGCAAAAACAGAAAGAAAGAAAAACAATGGAAAAACAAGTTGTTTAATTTTATTACTGTCATGCATATATATACAGTAGTATTTTATTAATTTGTCTAACAACCTCATTATAATTAAGTTGATGAAGTCCAAGAAAAAGAAATTAAAAGTCAACTAAAATCAGGCAATTAGTATATACTATATTAATTGGCGGCCAACAGAAATACTAATAGATTTGTTGCTACGTAATAAGCTAGGTGGGCAAGTTGTCTTCTTCCAAATCAGGAGGGACGTCAATGTAAAGTGTATAACAGTCATATTAATTACTACTATAATCCTCATCATCATATATCTTAATCTTATTTATTTATTTCTCAAAAATAGTACAAATTGCAACTATATATATGTGGGTGTTAATTAATTAATGATCTGTTGGGATTAAATAACTAAAAATTCAAGAGTAATGCTTAATACAGTCCTTATTAATTACCACCAAGATCTAGTTTTTATGGAATCCTACTCCCCAAGTATTGGCTTTTATATGATCTAATTATCAACTTTTGATTAAAAGGTATGCATTATATGTTGTGGGGTTATGTGATTAGAAAAATTGTGACAAAAAAAATTAAGTAAAAAGACTGATCAGTCTTGTTCTAGAGAGAGAGAGAGAGATTACATGCCTCATCAAGCATGGAGATAAGTTTGACCTTCCTTCTTTGATGCTCAAGCCTCTCGCCGGAGGACAACGGCGGAGACGATGAGGATCCGGTGCCCGTGCCACCGGCGCCGGCGGCGGCACTGTTATTAGGGTTTGTAATAAATTTGTTCTTCTTGAACTGACCTCTTCCGACGCTACAAAACTCTTCCAATAGCTCTTGTGCTGGTTTAGCGTATCTTGAATTTCTCAACAAGTTGACGATCCCTAAAGATGATGAAGACCCGTACCCGACGTAGATTTGCGGGTTCGGACCCAACCCGGTTTGCAAGTTCGGAGCTTGCGGCTGTTGGTGGTGGTAGTACCGATGATGATGATGATGATGATGAGCGGCGGCGGCGGCGGAGGAGGAAGAAGAAGATGGACCGTTGTAATACAAAAATTCTTCGGCTTTAGCTGCTTCCAAGTGGCGTAATGAAGACGATAATGACAACGACAGTCCTTGATTATGAACTTCTGTGACGCCGCCGATTTCCGCGGCGGCGGCGGCGTTGTGGTGGGGAGGCTGCGGCCAGGTGAATTGCGGTACGGCGTTGAAAGTTTGGATATTTGTGGTGGCGGTGGGAAGCGGCGGAGATGGAGACCGCGGTGGGGGGTTCATCAGGAAGAGATGCATGGCGGCGGCGGAGTCAGGATTAAGCGGTTGCCGGTTGTCTCCGCCGCCGTACCACTCGTTCGGTCGACGGAAGTTCTGGTCCAGTAGTTGGCCGGAGGAGGCGGCGGCGATTCCCGAAGGGAAATTGAACATTTCCGATAACATACCCGCGGGTTCATAAACCGGGATCGCCGTCGCAGCAGCAGCGGCGGAATCTTCCTCATCCTCATCAATACCCACCAAAGGCGGCGGCGGCGGATGTTCAAACACACCGTCGCCGTCGCCGCCTCGCAGCTTGTCCAGCCGGATCTGTTGCTGCTGATTGTTGGATCTCTCGAACCCATTCGAGAAGCCGAAGATTCCTTGCTGCTGATGAAATTGTTGGGACATAGACGGCTTGCCGAATCTTGTTGCAGAAATAGTGATGTTGAGATCCTGAGAATTGGACCAAAACGGCGCCGTAGCTATACCCATATCACAATTCTAACTCTTCTGCTAATTATAATAATCTTCTTTCTCTTTATCATCATCATCATCATCGCCGCCCTGAACTCTAATCACTGACAACATATACATATAAACGGGAAAAAAAACACTCCCTTTCTTGAGCGCCGCCGTCTGGTTTGGTCGGGAAATGATTATGAATTATATTCTTCTCTCTACATATAATTATATATATATATATATATATATATATATATACTGACTGGAGAATTGAATTTTGATAACTTACCAGTACAATTACAGAGGTTGGATCGATCGACAATCGTTTTCCTTTTTTTGTTTTTTTTCTGCGATTCAGAAATGAATTCATCAGACGCAGTACCTTTCTCTTTCTCTCATTTTCTTTTCCCTCTGCAGACACTTTTATAGCAGCAGTGAATGTTTTGATGCTTAATTCTTTCCCCCCCTTTATTTATTTTATTTTTTTTGGGTTTGGTAGGTTGGGTAATTAATTTAAAGAGGATTGGAGAACTTAAAAAAACAAAAAAGGAAAAAAGGAAATTGTTTGGATGTGGAGAGATTGATAAAAGAGGTATCACTATATCCCAAAAAGCAAGAGGAAAGAGGTCGCTGTTCTTTACACACACCAATATTTTACTCCTATTTCTCTTTTTCTAATTTGACAACAAATGGTAAAGACAATAGGGGCCAATATTGTATTGCATTAAGGTGTGTAACATCTTTTATTACACAATCATGTTTTTAATTTATAGAAACGAATATTAAATTAAATAATCACGAATTAGTGATAAGTGTAAATAAACATCATAAGAAAGGTTGTGCATCAATACTTTTTTCTATTCCATAAAGATTGTAGTTTGTTTGTTTGTTTTGTTTTTTTTACAGTTTTCACAATATTTAATCTATGATTTATTGTTATGATTTCATAAATCTGTAAAGGTAAATTATCCATATGCTTATCGTAATTTGTAATCTAAATTTTCTAGATACATTTTTTTTAATTTGTTTTTACTATTTTTCTTAGCAATTTTTTTTTAGTCAAACACTGTAACTTGAAATATCAAAGTCAAACACTACAGGTCTGTTTAGTTTAGTTGTGGAAAGCGTTTTCAGTTTTCATTTCTAAATTTCATTTGTAAATGTTTGATTGTATAACTAGTTTTTAAGTGATCGAAAACCTTGTTTTTCAAATATTGAAAAACTGTAGAACTAAATTAGGAAACCTTCAAATAATGTTTCCTAGTTTAATACTATATAGTTTTCTAATATTTAGGAAATAATTTTTTTCATCATTTAGAAGTTAGTTATACAATCAAATATTTATAAAAAAAAATTAAAAATAAAAACTAAACGGATCCTACAATTCTATATTTAATAAAGTCAATATGGATCGACATGATACTGGATTGTTTTGACCTTGTTGGGCTAATGCTATGATAAACCCATAGTTACCAATAAAAAACAATCTTTATTTAATGGGCCGGAATGTTTCGTCCCTTTGGCCCAATAGTCTACAGTGCTGTGAAAACCACGACAAATCCTTTGTTTATGTTCTTATAGTTCCCTTTACCACCTCGGAAAATCTAATTTCTAAAAAGATTCTCTTAAATAAATAAGTTTATTTATACGTAAAATAAATAAGTTTATTCTCGAAGGACAACTCAACTAAACAAAGGAGATAATATTTCAGTGATTGACGGATCAGTAATAATAATAATAATAATAATAATAATAATAATAATAATAATAATAATAATAATAATAATAATAATAATAATA
>JBBYHH010489209.1:0-11186 GCA_038382905.1 Daphne laureola
CAAAAAAGATCTTATATATATATATATATATATATATATATATATATACGAGTTTGAAAGCGACACTCTCTATTCCTTTAGGTTTCCCTAGGTGTGCGCCGTTGCCGATGTGCGCCGCCGTGACTGGACCTTGTCCGAGTCGGAACATAACACTCATTCCAGTCTCCTATGCTCCGCCTCGACCTCGCTCCAAGGCATTTACCCTTGGGCCGCATCAACGTTGTCACGATGCCCTCTGTCTCGGGCTTATTGGACCGTTATTGGTGCCTGGTCGGTGATGTACTCGTCGTCTCTTGCCAATTCGCCTCCCTAGGCTCATTCGTAACCATACCCAGGTCCGCTCAGATTGTGACTTTGGCTGCTGGCTCTCGATCGCTCTTAGAGCAAAGCCTCGGTCGGGTTTTGACGGCGGTACTCTCCCTGCCGATTTAACCCTTCCATGTGTGTTTCCCTACTAGTGTTTTTGTTCATCAGATCAGTCCCTACATCTTATAATGGTCATTTCTTGTCTACCTCGGGTTAGGCCATCTTTTTCTCAATCAGTGGCGTCGAATTGCCCACAATGGTGGTGGGATAGCAAGCCCTCTCTGTTATGGGCCTCAGTTCTTTCCTTACCGCTCTTTGGTGCCGATGATTCGTGAAATGGTTAGCGGTGGGATGGCCAGAAGAGGGTTTCAGGGCATGCTATGCTCTTCTCCCTCTAACAAGGGTTTGTTTGCCATAGCTAGAGGCGAGTCTTATGGTTTGGTATGGGCAGGAAAGGATCTCATGGTTGCGGAGGCTGTGAGGTGTAGTCTGGTGGGGTTAGGGGATTTCCTACCCCACCCACCACCATGAGGGTTTGTCCTTGGAATGGAATAGGTGTTCCGTCCTGGTATGCTCCTACACGTAATTTTTTTATACCCATTTTATGTTGTTTCATTGTCTGTTTAGGTTATCTTTACCATAATTTTGGTTAGATTGCTTTAGCACATTTGGTTCTGTTGTCTTCGTAGGATGTGGCTTGTGATGTAGTCTGGTTTAAGCTTTCTTGTAGAGCATGTTGCCTTATTTCGCACAGTTGTGATGCGTCAATACAAGATAGATCATGTAGGCATGTGGGCGTATAGAGAGCGTATTAGGTTCTTATCCTCTATTTGTTAGGGTGCATGTGCTCAAGGCCTGTTTGTACTTTTTTCAGACTCATGGCAGTCTAGTGCAGAATTTGATACGCTCTATGTCTATGCTATTATTGGGTATTTGAATTATTTAGGTTTTGGTTTGCCGAGTTGTGGCTTCAACCTAGTTACAACTCTTTTATCCTGTTTGGTCAGGCTTTCGTGTGTACTGTGTGTGCGTGCTTAGGTTTTGTTACTCTTTTACTAGCTCATTTTGTAATGATTTTTTATTAATAAAATAAATATTCTCTGTTCCAAATATATATATATATATAACGTCACAGGTGAACATTAAAATCTATCTAGAGATTTTTTTGGAGGTAAAGGCTTATATTATTAATCCGAAGAAGTCATAATACAAATCCAGAGTAGTAGAGTAGCTAGAAATGAAAAGCAAGAAGAGCAACTTCTCATGCAGGAGAGCAAACATAAATGAAAGTTAATGTAAAAGCCAAACAAATAACACTAGCAGGAAAATAGAAAGCAAATAAAGCAGCTAGCAGTACAGAGATAAGGAACATCTATGCTGCTGAAGCAATGAGCCTAAGATGTTGAGTTGATGGTGTTAGAGAGGGGATTCACTAATGCCAACTCCAACGACAACTTAATCCACCTGACGCCAGCTATGTTGCCTAGAGGTCGAGACCTGCACCACACAAGAGCAACCAAAATTGGAATCAATTCATCTCCCGTCGAACGGGCTCGAGTTGATCTGGAAGATCTAATTCCTTGACAACACCAATTGGTAAATTTCAACATCTGAACTATTCAAAGAGATCCACCACCGAAACAATTCTCGGAGCTACTCTTCTCGTCAAGGGTGAGTCTTTGCTCAGCCCTACCGATAGTTCAGTGAAAACACCGCCCAACATACCACACTCTTGGCCAAGACGAACCACCAAAGCCTTCATCCACACCTCTAAAAAACTCGAAACCAGTAGGAATCGAGCATCAATAGCAGTCGAAAACCTCCCCAACCATATAAAACACGGAACCAGTAACCGAGCGAGATCGACAACCAATGCTCGTTGCTTCCTCCACAATGCCCCCTGACAAAGGGGAGCCCAAACCTGGACAACAGCCTAAAAGAATGGGGCATGCCGCAACTTCATCGATGACATGTCGGGAGCCTCAAGAAGGTAAAACAATGATGGTGCTACATCGTCTAATGCCTGCAGCTAGGGGTGAGCAAACGGTTATTTTGGTTTTAACCAAAACTGAATAGAGAGATATATGCGGTTTTTAGTTTTTCAACCATAAAATCGAATTGACCGAATTGGGGGACAAAACCGAAATAACCGAAAACCGAAATTAATTCGGTTATTTGATTCAGTTAACTGAATTTTAGGTATGAACATGTGACTTCTTCAAACTTTTAGGGGTATATATGTAAGTTTCTAAAACTTGAAGGGTGAAATTAAGTATCCGCCTATATTTTGGGGAGGTTCTTGTAGTTTTTACAAATATAATTGGATAATTCGGCTATTTCAGTTAACCGAATTTTCTCTCATCATAACAAAAAACTGAAATAAAATAACCAAATTTTTATTCGGGTAAACCGAAAACCAAAATTTCAATGAAATAATCGAACCGAAATAACCGAATTAATTCAGTTTTTCGATTATTTCGGTTAAAACCGAAAACTTGATCACCCCTACCTGCAGCAACACTTGTTGCCAAAGACAGCAGCTGGCAACAAAAACACTCCGTGCAGGTAGACGACACCAGTTGCATTGTAGCCACTAATCCATGACAGAGGAGCCCACCATCAAAACTAACAGAGAGAAACAACTTGCAAGCGCGAGAGGAACCCAGATCGGACGGTAAATCACCAACGCGGACTGAGAGGAATTGGTGCGAGAAGGATATGCTGCAAGAGAGGGGAGAGCAGAGCGGCGGCCGCATACTCACGCTAGGGTTTTTTCTTTTAAGTTTTAGTAGTTTTAAGACATTATAATTAATTGACAAATATTCCTAATATATTCTACAAGCAAAGGAAAACAAATATCACACTCTTAAGATTTATCAATCATATGTGGAACTATAGAAAGAAAAGATGCATCCAGGGTAAAGATAGTACTTGAACTCGAACCTCCATCTCACCTCCATCTCTTTTAACTAGAGGCGGATGAGCAGATAAGCTTGCCCAGCTCTCGCTAGACAGGATTTTACATCTAAAATCTAATAGTATGTAAAAATTGTATATTTTTATTCAGATTTTTTATGAATATTATGTAAAAATGTATTTTAATTTATCAAAAAATTTACTTAGGTATTATTTTTGTGTTTAATTTTTTTTTCCGTTTACCTAATTTTGAGATACTAGATCCGCCACTGAGCTTAACCAATTTGGTTATTAGAGACTCAAAACCATATTGTAGCTAAATTCACAGCTAATTTTTATACACCTAACACCTTCATCTCATTCTAACAACTACATCATTAAAAAAGAAAAAAAGAAAAAAAGAGGGGGGGAAAAAATGTTGAATTTCCGTACTGCAATTGAAAGAAACAAAATGTTGATTATCCAATTGAATATAAAATGAATAGTAAGTGACCAAGATGCACTTAAACCCGGTTTGGTTGCTCCCTCTCTTCCTATAAGTACAGAGCTTGTCCTTGATCTCTTTGCTCACACAACTGATATTCAAAACAATACTTGTCTCCATCAAGATCACAACAAAACATGGAAGCCTCAAAATTCATTTTCACTGTTTTGTTCATTCTGTCTTCCTTCTCAATCTTGTCCTTTGCCGCCAGACAAATCATTAATCCACAATCTAGCACAGAGTTCATCAGAACTTCATGCAGCTCCACAACATATCCTCAACTCTGCTTCACTTCTCTCTCGTCTCAAGCCTCTCTCATCCAAACAAGTCCAAGACTTCTCGCCCACGCCTCGCTCAACGTGACCCTAGCCGCTGCCAAGGCCACGTCAGAAATGATGCAGAAGCTGGCCAAACAGCAGGGGATGAGCCCCAGGGAGGTGGGTGCCATGGCGGACTGCGTCGAGGAGTTGAGTGATACCGTGAACGAACTTAGGAGGTCAATTGGCGAAATGGGAAAACTTGAGGGGGCAAATGCGAGAAATTATGGAATGTTGATAAGTGATGTTCAGACGTGGGTGAGTGCGGCTATGACGGACGAGAACACTTGCTCCGATGGGTTTCAGGGAACGGCCATGAATGGAAGTCCGGTGAAGGCCGCCGTTAGGGGCAGGATCGTAAATATTGCTCACCTTACTAGCAATGCCTTAGCCTTGATCAACTCTTTTGCTTCTCACCACGCTTAATTGTGTAGTTAATTTGTTTGATTTGCAAGAAGCAGAACTAGATTAAAGTTTGGTAAATTGTGTACTCCTCGGAATAGGAGCTCTGTTCTAAATGAATTGTTTCATTTCCTTTTGTAAATTACTACTTACAGAGGAAGGGAACAACCTATTTTACAGAGGAAGGGAACAACCTATTTGGGACGGAATGAATATTTGTTTTATTGTAGTAATGTAAAATTTACATGTACAATAAATTTGTTAAGAGCATCTACAATAATACTAGTTATAAGATTCTTAAGTTAAATATAATTAGTAAAAATAGAAAAAATGAAAAAAATGAAAAAAAAAGTCTAACACAGCAATGATAACTATTACACTAGTCATAATAGCTTTCACTATTCTGCTCTCTAAATTTGGGAACAAAAAGAAAAAATGCTAATCTCACTAGCCAAAATAGCTAATAATAGCTAGTATTGGTGTGGTGAGAATGTTAAAGTCACCGGTTAAAATAATTTTGTTTATCATTTTAGCTACAATTTAACTTAAAATTAGCTAGTATTGTTGTAGATACTCTAAGCTCTATTAAAGTTAAGAGTTCTATTTAGTTGCATTTATTAAGAGTTCTATTTAGTTACTATCCGACGGCAATGGCGGCGGCGGCGGTAGTGTGATGGAGGAATAATTGGGATGAGTATAAATGATTAAGTTTAAAATTTGGTGTGTAAATAGATTTTTTTAAAAAAAATTAGTTGCTAAAGTTATTATTTTTCCGTCAAATCCGTTAAAGTTAACTGCAAACGGATGAAAAATGACCATAAGTTGAAAAAAAGTTAAAAAAAAAAACAGGATTTTATTGATACAAAAAGTTAAAACAGGACCATAGTTGTACATGAATTAAAGTTACAGGACTACCGATACACTTTACCCGTTCTATATATTACCATGTTTTCTTTTAATCGAACACTTAAAAACATTTTAGGTATGACTGAATTGCTACAGACTTCTCATCGACAAGGTTGGTGGTGGGAGCAAAATCATGGCTGATATGCAATCCTATCTATAGCAGTTTGGAGACTATATGGCGGAATAGGAATGATTTAACTCATCATGGAAAGAATTCATCATCCTCGAATTTACTAGGTTCCATTCAATATTTATCTTTCTTTTGGATCATCTAGGCGTGGGAAGAAATTGCTCCAATGGGGGGATTGGATAATTCACCCGCTAAGAGCAATGGAAATCGCTAGTGATATGTAAAATGTGTTTTTATTATGCTGTTTTACATTTTGTTCTAACTTAGAGCCTTGACTTCTAATTTGGAAGTCAAAGTTTCATTTGCTTTTTAATGAAATTCAAGTAGCCCTTTAAAAAAAAAAATGTCTAGTTTTCTGGGAACAATTTTTGTGGTTCTTCTATTTGATACATCAAGATAAATCCAATTAAGCGATTAAATGAATATAATTTTGAAAGTTCAACAATTTATTCGATTTGATAAAAACTACCATAATCAATTCGTGATGACTTAAAAAGTAAATGATTTTGTTATGTTCTCTACCAATTAATGTTAGAGAAGCCAATCTTTTGTACTAATATGGTGCACTACACGCACGAGAATTGTTTGATCAAGTGATGGGTTAACGTTAGGGATGGGTATTGGAGCGAGTCGACTCGTTTCATGGATCGATCCGCATTGATCTATATTGTGGTGGATTGCTTCATGACCCGCTCCACTAGATTGATGGATCGATCCACGTAGATCTGACCAGCTCCACCTACAATGACTAAAATGTAACTTTTTAAAGTTTGGGTAATTTTTTATTTTTTAGTAATGTTCAGGAACTAAAAATATAAATAATTTTGGGCTAAAGTGTAATTTTTTTTTTAAGTTTGAAGACCAATTTATAATTTTTTAAAAATTAGAGAACCATCTTATAAATTTTCTAAAAATTTAAAAATTATATTATAAATAATATTTTTATTGGTAGAACTTCACTAATTATTCATAATCTGTTCCAATATAAATAGATCACAAAACTGAGTGAGTGATGGGCTCCAGCATGGATATGCTCCTCCCTAGTTAACGCCTAATATGCGTCAGGCGGTAGCCTTGACTAGAAGAGTACAAAAGCTTGAGAGTTCTTAGATTTCATCCAAGTTTATAGGACCCCACTACAGTTGAAAGGTGCCCCCTTTGATTAATCCAACTTGCATGCATGTGCCATTTCACAGAACTTCCCCAAACTCAATCGTCACTTGACAAGAAATTCGGGGCCCTTTAATTATTTCATTATGACACATTTTTTGCAAGATATTTATCTAGCTATGTGCTTTTAAGAACTTTAATAATAAAAAAATATATATATTTATGAATGAAATAAGTTTTTATGCGAGAAATATCGGAGAAAACCTTTTATCTAAGGGGAAAAATAGAAAGGATAGGGGTTTTACTTAATCTTTAAAATACTTACAGGTTATGCATGGATGATATTTAAACCTTTAATAAAATGCTGAATGGTAGCATTTTGCATATATTTCAATGACTCATTCAGCATTTGATTAATGGTTGAAGCTTTTGGTACAACACTAGCGTTGTGTAGCTAGAGACACAAATAATCGAGATTGAATGGCGCGCAAGCAACAACACATCATGTGCTTCAACCCTACCGTTTAGTACAATTTCCTTTGAACTTGCTCTTTGAACTATCTAAAAATAGTAAAATCATGGCCCTCAAATAATGCAGCAATAATGATGGGCTAAGGTTACATTGTGCTATTTAAAAGATCTATAGCTTGAATGAAAAACCTAGATTTTCACACTCCTGATGCGTCGCCGTCTGAAGCATTGCCTTGGTCGTTGCCGATTCTCTCTCCCTGGCAGTGGCGGGTATAAAAAAATTGATATATGGGGAAACAATTTCTTTATTGTTTCTTAAGTTTTTTTTTTTAGAAAAAATCTGCTAATTTTTAAAAAAATTACATTATATATCTATGGTTCCCATAATTTTAATATATATAAAAAATTAATGACAAACAAAAGCTATAAAAAGAGGTGCTTGTGGGGGAGGGGAGATTGTTAAACTATATAATATTTAACTATATATGAATTATTTAATTTCAAGTATAATGTCATAATTTATTTAAAAGTGAAAAGTGTAATAATTTTCTTAACCAATTCAAACTACATAACAAAATACTGTGATAAAATATTTTAGTTTTATAAAACACAAAACTCCAATCTGTTAAGAGAAAAATACTTTACTTCATTTAATAATGTTAGCCTCTTTTAAATATTTATGACTAGTTCTTAGTTTAATTTTATCAAAATTTTAAGCTCTGTATGTCAAAATAACAAGTTTTGTTACTTCAACAGAAAATAGGTATAAATAAAGAACTACACAAGTATTTACCATTTTGTCTTCATATGTAGGCTGAGCTGATGGGCGGCGGCTAGCCTGCTGCCACCTTTTTTTTTGTCATAACTCTTACTTAATCCTTAAACTGTATGTTTGGTTTTAAAATGGCCCCTATGCTATATTTCAGTCAGAAAATATTACTACAACGATCGTAAATTATAAAATTTTATTAAGGACACATGCCCCGCGTACCTCATGATGGGCCCAACCCTACTCCCTGGTGTGATCCTCTTAGGGTCTCTTACCGTTGGCGATGTCACTTCATTGCCAGGTCGGGTTTGCTTCAAATCGTTCGACCCAACTTGCATGGGGAGTCTCATTTTCTTCTGATCTGGCCCGCTTGTGTGCAGGTTTATCACACTACAAACAAAATTTCATTTAAAGACATATAAAAAATGCCACTAAATTACAAAAAAATGCCATTAAAGGTGCTTAAAAAAAATAGCGATAAACAAAAAATGTGCGAGTAGAAGTCCGAACACTAAATCCTTTTAATGGCACTTATAGTGCGTGTGTTGCTGCAGCCATCCAGAATTTAGTGATACTTATTTATGTATTAGAAAAGTATGCATAGATTTAATGGCACATTTCTTCTGCATTAATGGTATCCACGTAAATAATTGGTAGGATATTTTAGTGAGACAAAATGTATGCCATAATAGCATGATTAGATATGATTTTATTATCATATAATCTCCTGAACTATGTTGACTCATTTAGTTTAGTTGTTGAGTTATAAAACGTGTCAACTTAATTTATTAATTATGTATTGTTAAGCACTTTTACTCTTTTGTTCGTTGACCTTAGGAAAAATGCATATTATGATTCTAAATATTTCTAATCTATACCAAAAGTTCGTAAATCTATCAGATCTGATAAACATATCGTCTCACTGGATTTTTTGGATGGGTGGGTCGGGTTGAACAAAGGAGCATGACTGACCACTACAACCCCTTGAAGTTTTGAACTTAAACATTTGTAACATAATGTTTTAAGTTCTTACAAAATAGATCACTCATTTGTCAAAAAAATTAACAACGTTAGAATCTCATTTATGGAGTTACCGAGTTAAAGGACTAAAATGCTTGAACTTACACAGTTCATGAACTGAGTTGACACGCTTTATAGTTCAGGGATTAAAGTGCGCAAGTTAACATAGTTCTTGTGACTATTTGATAACAAAGGCATTAGATATTTTTGTGGTTTCATTTATTTTTATTCACGTTTGTATTTAATTCAATAAAATGTGAAAAAAATAGAATAAAAAAAATTCATGAAACATCTTTTTTTTTTGAAAAGCAACTATTTATTTTATTAATATATAATTATTTATAAGTTTTAATTTGTCATATTTTTATACTCAAGACAACGGTCACCAGACACCAAGTGTACACCCTGTTGAAGTAGAGTAGTATTTACGTTTCTAGTCCTTAAGTTTATAGGTTTCTTGTTATAGAAGTTAAATCCTTTCATGATTAGTTTAAGTTTATCTTTCCTGTTTACGTGTTTCTTAGGTAACCTAGTTCTAGTAGGATTAGATTTTATGTAATTATATACACACAGAAAAGTCATGATCAATGCAAGAGAGTTGGTTTTGGCGAATATTATTGTTCTGTTCTTCTTTGCTTTTAATATTTGGTATCAAAGCATTGTTGAAACAAGAAGGTACAATCATGGCCGAAACTGGTTTTGCTCAAACAACAATACCAAAGTTTGAAGGAGATTATGAGTATTAGAGTATGCTCATGGAGAATCTCCTTAGATCAAAGGAGTATTGGAGTGTTGTGAGAGATGGGTTTGCTGAACCTTCAGGAGATGCAGTGCTGACAGAAGTCCAGAGGAAAGCCATCGATGAGCTATGATTGAAGGATTTGAAGGCTAAGAACTACTTGTTCCAGTCTATTGATAAGACTGTTCTGAAGAACACGGGTAAAGAGTTATGGGATTCCATGAGGATGAAGTTTCAAAGGGATGCTAGGGTTAAGAAGGTGCAACTCAATGGACTCAGGAGAGAGTTTGAAGTTTTGGAGATGAAGCAAAGTGAATCAGTGATAGATTACTTTAGAAAAGTAATGTTGGTAGCAAATATCATGAACAATCTTGGAGAAGATTTGCCACACAAGAAAATTGTGGAGAAAATCCTAAGAACTATGCCATAAAAGTTTAATTTTATTGTATGCTCAATTGAAGAATCCAATGACACAGACCTTCTAACCATAGATGAGCTACAAAGCTCACTGCTGGTGCATGAGCAGAAGTTTAAGAGAGAGGAGGTTGAAGAGCAGGCCCTAAAAGTTTCAGAAGAAAGGATTGGAGGGAGAGGATCAGATGTTAGATATGCAGGAAGAGCCATGAATGGAAGGTTTGGTGGCAGAGGTTACTGGAGGGGCTCCTTCAGAGGAAGGGGTCGAGGAAGAGGACAAGGCTACAACTATAACTACAGAGGATCAATTGAATGCTTCAATTGTCATAAATTTGGTCATTAGCAAAGTGAATGTCCTGAGCAACAAGAAGCACACTATGTAGAAGGAAACCAAGGGGAAGAACTGTTACTAATGGCTCAAGGGGACTCAAAATATGAAGGTAATGGGAATGAATCCTATTTGGATTCGGGTTGTTCAAATCATATGTGTGGCCTTGAGGATATGTTTGAAAGTTTAGACAAAAACTTCAAGCATTCAGTTTCATTGGGGAACAGTAAAAGTTTCATTGGAAAAGGATCACTAAAAGTGAACTTTGAAGAACTGTCAATCACCTTGACAGATGTCTATTTTGTTCCTGATTTGAGGAATAATTTGTCACCACCACCCCCGCGATCCTCCTTTGGTCTCGGCGGAAGCGTCTCGTCTGCGGACAGTGGCAGCGACGGTGTTTCGAACACCTTAAAAATGTGGTAATTTGAAAATAGTTTTGCGGACGCACAAACCCGACCATAATTTTTTTTTCTAATTTTTTTTTCTAATTTTCTAACTTTACTTCTACGTTGTCTTATTTACTAAATGCGTTTACAAGTCTTACGACACATTGGGAATGTCGGAAACCTGCATTAGCTGTTATAAGGAGAATCACATAATATACAAGCAATTAATAGACAGAAGGAGTCCTGTCCATTTCATTGGGCAAGACCTCCCCGAGAAAGTAAAAAAAATATACAACCCTTCAGAAAGCAATAAATCATGTATGCTTTCTAACTACCATGCATGCTACCTTCTACAGAGTCGAGAATCTAGCCATAGGATAACATATTACTATCGAGTGGTCGGGACGACCCACTCGAGATACTGCTGCTGCTGACAAACACAAATAGAAGTTTAACCGTTAGTAACAACATGTGTATGTACTCAA
>JBBYHH010489319.1:0-10000 GCA_038382905.1 Daphne laureola
TAATCTATTCATTTATGGAAGTATATTGTTAATGAACAGTATCAAACCAATTAAAAGATGCCACGACATCCAGTAACTTGCTTACCTATGCGTTTCATTCAATTCTGCTAATTTTTCTTATTAAAGTTTGTGTTAAAGGACAATATGTATTTATTGGTAGTTGTAAATGTTGTGTGTTCATAGAGAAGGTTTGAATACTTTCTTTGTTTTCATTCAACGTTTTGATTCTCTTTCTTTTGCATCTGTTCTTTAATATCAGTGGTAGTTTTTTTTTTTTTAACATTCAAAGATGATTACATTTGTTTTTAATTCTTGGCGCACCCTTTATACTATTTTCGTTTTTAAATAAATAGTGTATTTTTTTTTCCACTTAAATTAAGAAATAAAAGGAAGAAATTTTTTTGGTAAAAAATACCTCCATCATTACCACTCACCCCCTCGCAAAATATTTTTGATAAAAAAATGAAGCAATAGATGATGGAATTAAGGGTATTTGAGTAAAACAAATCAACTAAAGTTTTTAAAAAGAAAAATGTACCAATTTTTCAGAGACATCAAAAAAATGAATATGCACCATTTATTTAAGGACGCAAGGAGTATCTATTATTATCATTGTCTCAGTGCCCTATTTCTTATATGTTGTGTTAGCAACTAAAAATATCATCAACGTTTTTTGAAGGGATAATTTTGTCATTAGATATTAAGTTATCCTGATTGAAGCTCATATGGCCTGCCACCGAGCCATTATGTGGATATTTATTGTCCAGTTTTGTAGGGTTAGTAATTTAATTTTACTTACAATTTGAAAAACTAACAATTCAATCATTAAGGTGAAATCAAAATGTATATTGAATATTCACATAATCACCCAATGACACATCATATGAGCGCCAATTAGGACAACTTAACTTCCAATAGTAAATTAACTCATTCAATAAAACGTTAGTGAAATTCTCTTTTCAAATGAACTTTAATAATAAATATAGAGATTTCGTAAACTTCAATGACAAAATTATTTTTATCCTTATAATTTAAACATTTGTATTTATCTTCTTTAAATATTGATTTTAAGACCCGCCATGAAGCGCGGGCTAAAATACCTTGTTCGGTTCAAAACATAGTACTCATAGCGAATTTAAATTTCCTTTTATGATCAAACCATATAATCGAACCAATTTATCTAGATTCACATATTTTTTTCAATTTTATCTAAATTGTGGTCGTCCCTTATGTTATGTACCTTCTACTAGGGTTGTGAAACGAACTTAGCAAAAATTCAAGCTCAGCTCGAGCTATTTTTTACGTTCGTGTATTAAACGAGCCGAGCTCGAGTCTTAGAGATTCAACTCGGATAGGTTCGCGTGCCTACACGAGGTTGACAAATGAATTGAGCCGAGCGAAAATATGGTAGGTTCGAGCTCGAGCTCGTGAAAATTAACTTTATTACTAAATTGATATAATATATCTCAATTTTTCCGAACTTCATGAGCCATTTCAAAACTAATTGAACCGAACTTTGAAATCAAGCCTAAATAAACTACTCCATTTTCTAACCTCATGAGCCGAGCTCAAACCGAACCAAATTTTTACGAGCTCGAGTTCGAGTTTGTCAGGTTCGGGCTCCTCTTGACTCGTTCTCTCACCCCTGCATTCCCTACATTCTACTATGAATTCCTACAACTACTAGGATAGTAGAGTACTAGCCTAGTAGATTTGGGTTTCTAGTTCCAAGAATGTTTTGGGCTGGCCCGGCCCAATACCTGACCCACGTTAGTGGATCCAAGACGCTCCGAGTCTCAACGGCTAGAGTTACCTTTTCCAACGAAGCAGCCCATCACAACCGCTAGATCTCGTCTGATCCAACGGCGGAGTTCGATTTCGAGAAATCAGACCGTTGGGTTAGGCACCTGCCTTACTTGGCAACCCTTCATAATAAAAAAGAACGAACTTGGCCTCCATTCTATCCATAATCCACCGTCCCGATCAAAATCTCAAACCCCAGAGAAATTTGTTTTGCAGAGAAGAAAGAAGTAAAGCTTGGCAATTGAATCGGAGAAAAAAGATCTAAACTTTGATTTCTTTTGTGACAAGAAAAGAACAAGGGTGGCGACCGGAAACTCAGAGGCGGAGACACGGGGGGGCCGTCTCCAAGGGTTTCTGTCGTCGATTCTAGCCAGTATTGGTGGAGCTCTTGCACAAATTCGAGACCCAGAAGAAGAAGAACAACAACAAGTTCTGATCATGGAGTCTCGAGCAGTTGTTCCTCAACAGCCAAACAGAGGTCTTTTTATCTTATGGGCTTTTGTGGAGAAAGAGGGGTTTTGCTTTTTTTCATCCGATCTTCATCTGAGTTTCTGTTTCTTGTTTGAATCTGAATCTGGGTTTTTGAAATTATTGAAACCTGAATTTTTTCCTTGTATGCGTTATTACAAGATCTGAAGCAGAAAAACGCGCTTCTTGGAGATGTTAAAAGCAGAAGGGCTCTTCAAGATATTGGCAATTTGGTGAAAGTACCAGCTGTTGAAGGAAAGGTATGTAATTTAAATGAGATTCTGGTTTGCCTATTTTGTGAATTAAGGGTCTTGATTTCATCTGAATGGCCAGTTGCAGAAGCCAGTTGCTGTTACAAAGGTAGCTCAAAGGAAGGTAGCTGAGAAGCCAAAGGAAGAAGATGTGATTGAGATAAGCTCTGATGAGAATACTGAGAAGCACAGGCCTAGGGTTCCTAGGATTGGGAATTCAAAGAAGAGCCAGAGGAGTCTCACTTCTGTCCTCACAGCTAGGAGCAAGGTAGCAATTTTTTCTCTTGATTCTTGTTCTGTGGTGGTGTTCCATTTCTGTTGAATTTTGACAAAGTTCTGATTTTTAATTAGGCTGCCTTTGAAGAAGCCAAGAAACCAGTACTAGACATTGACGGCCAAGATGTGAACAACGAATTGGCCGTTGTTGAATATGTGGAAGACATGTATCAGTACTATGAGCTAGCACAGGTTTGATCCTCTTCATTTTTGTTTCTTAGTGTGATTGATGATGTTTCTTCAATGCCCCAATCTTTGTGTGTTACTTGGTGTAGGAGGAGAGTAGAGTACATGATTATATGGTTTTACAAGCAGATATCACTCCAAAGATGCGATTGATTCTAGTTGATTGGCTGGTCGAAGTTCATCGCAAGTTCCAGCTTATGCCAGAAACACTCTACCTGAGTATAAACATCGTTGACCGATTCCTTTTGCTGAAGGCTAATGTTCCTAGGAAAGAACTTCAATTGGCTGGCATTGGTGCAATGCTGATTGCATGCAAGTATGAGGAGATTTGGGCACCGGAGGTAAATGACTTTGTTATGATATCGGATAATGCTTATGGAAGGGAACAGGTCCTGGCGATGGAGAAATCGATCTTGGAGACGTTGGAATGGTATCTCACTGTCCCTACAATCTATGTCTTCCTTGTCAGATATATCAAAGCTTGCAAGAGTCCATTGGATGAGGAGGTAACAGTTTGGATGAGGGTTTTCCAACTTTGTAGCAGTCTGGTCTGGTCATAGTTAACTGATAATCACTTTTGATGTTTTATATGCAGATGGAAGAAATGGTACACTTCTTTGGTGAGCTTAGTTTGATGCAGTATCCTCTGATAACTCGGTACAGTCCTTCGATGATCGCTGCTTCCGCTGTTTACGCTGCGAGGTCTACACTTGAAAAGGTTTCAATCTGGACTGAAACCTTGAAGCATCACACTGGATACTCTGAGAACCAGCTGCTGTAAAGTCCTGATTTTTTTCAGAAATTTCCATGCTAATACTATAAAGTTGCAATCTTTTTGTTGTTGTTTTTGGACTAAGAAGTTCTGTGTTGATCTTTTTCTGTTTTTACTACAGGGATTGTGCAAAGGTCCTGGTCAAGTTTCACTCCACAGCTGCTGAAAATAAGCTGAGGGCTGTGTACAAGAAGTTCTCAAGCTCAGACCACAGATCAGTAGCTCTACTCTCACCTGCAAAAAGTCTGATGCTTTCTGAAGTCTTAACCACAGAGATTGCTAGTTCTGGTGCATCAGTTAATAGATGATAACTAACTAGGTTGTTCAAGTTCATAGTATGTAGGCTAAAGTTTGAGACTTTTTAGTATTGTGTGTTTCAAGATCATGCTGTTGATCTGTCTTTTAGACATATCAGGATTTGTTGTTACCCCCTTTTGTCTCGTGAAGGGAAGTTTGACTGTTTGACAAGTAATATGAATATCAAATTAACCTGGACGGCAAGGACATTTGTTTTCTTCTCTTTTTTTAATCTCACCTTGGATATTGTCTGTATTATATATATAACCTGGACGGCAAGAAAGTGCTATTTGTAAAGCCAATAAGACATAGTATGAAAATTAAACAAACTCTACAGAGAGAAACCAAACAATTCTCTCCAATTTTTTTCCTCATCTTCTCTGATTCTGCCATGGCTTCCAAAGCGCTGTCGTTTCTTCTGACGGCCTCCGTTCTTGTGATGATTATTGCTGTTAGTATGGATAAATTATAGTACTCTCCTATGTTCTTCTTCTCTCTGAAAAACTTGTTATTGACAGAAATGATTTTGTTTTGTTTTTTGTTTTCTTTTCAAGTTTGTTGAAGCTATAAGAGAGGTAGCTACTACTCAACAGGTCTGTGATGGCTCTAAACCAAATTCACAATATTTATATATCAATGGAGTACAATTTGATATACTATGAAATCATGATGAAAAAATCACTTTACAGGTAGTACCAAATGCAGAAGCCAAATCTGCCTTGATCCCCAAGTTTCACGTTGGAATTAAAGACGTTGACTACAGTAAGTTTTATAGTCTAAGAGAAATCAATCATAGTTATAGTTGAGTTAATACTTTCTTAATGACTCTAATGACATTTATTTGATATGGATGTGGTTGTTCAAATGAACAGGTTGCTCCGACCTATTCTGCAAAATATTTGGATGAAGTTGATGTTAGCATGAAGATGTTGCTGAAATTATGTGGACCACCAATTGGGTTTATTGCTTGGGAAATTTAGTATTTTAATTAATATTTACCATAGTGTGATGAATTTTATTTTATCTTATCTCAGATACTTGCACAAGAACTGAGATCTCTATATTTTTATTCAATTGCTTTTGTGAGGGTTGGTTGTACGCAATATTTGGTGTTTGATATATATATATATATATATATATATATATTCATTCTTATGGCTGGTTATCCTTAAAAAATTGACATGTATTCCTTTGTTTGTTATAACATAGGCACAGAATTTAACGTGGTTCACTAACAGTGTTAGCTACGTCCACAGGCAGAGGAGATGAAAGGTTTATTAGGATTGAGCTTGTCTGCAGTACTGCACCCTGCAGTGTGTGTTTAGGATAGAATAAAAATGAAATTAAAATATTAATTAACATTAATTAAGATAATTTATATTAAATAATACATTAAATATTGTTAAACGCAGTACTGCAGGGAAGCCTGATCCGCTTTATTGATTTTGAGAAATACAGATTGCAGAATACGACTAGGTTATAACGGATGCGAGATCCCCGGTTGGGTTATTCGAATGAGATTTTAACCGCTTTAAGGCACATTCTAACATTAAGACGTAGAAAATAAAATAAGTGTCGACTCTCACAAAGGCATGTTTGGCAACTTTTTGATAGCCAAACACTCGTGATGCCCGAATATAGGAGATGATCAAACAAGATTGTGGCTATCTGCGAATTCTAACATGTTACTAATAGCTGAACATATACCATGACTGAACTTGGATCATGACTGATCAAAGCCCTTGCCGAATAGGTAGGGGCCAAACAAGTCAATATATGAGCTCCCGAACACGTCCAGGCTGAACTACATGGCCAGACCATGGAGTGATCACTGGTATCCAAAGAAGAAGGTGTCGGTTGATGCCGTGTAAACAAGGTATCACGTCCAAGAAACAACATGTTAGATTCTAACGGCTCAAATGGACGGAAATGATCAAAATAGAACACAGTACCATAGGATAGGATCTAAACATGACACATTTTTTAAATAGGACCAAAATAGGATAATATTTATTTTTACGGGACTGCCAGCAGAATTTACTCTTAATCCATTATTAGATTGAACTGCAAAGAGTTTAAGCAAAATAATCCTTCGGATTAAATTACATTTATCTGTTTAAAATTTTAACTCATTCTCGAATTAGATAAATTTATTGTTTTAAAATGTATATTTTCCATGTTAAAAAAATGTATATTTTCCAAAATTTAAGATAAATTGTAAAGGAAATACTCCCTTCATACCATACCAATTGTAGTGGTTGGGTTTTGTTGACACCCAATTTTACCCGAGATCCTTAGTCGAGTCTAAATCTTAGGTTAAATTAGAGTTTTTAGAATCTTTTAGAGATTTGTGTCATTTTAGGATTAACTGTCTCGCTTTAAGAGTAGTTGAGTCATTTTTGTCAGTCACTAATGTTTAGGTTAGTTTGTTTGTCTTAAAAGAAAAATAAAAGAAAAATAAAATGGTTTAGATTTATTTTTAGGGAGTCAAATTAGAAGTTTTAAGAATATTAAAGACTTAATTAGTCTAACATTAATTTTTAGAGATGGAAGTTGTAATTGTGCTTAATCAAAAAAATCTATAAATAGAGATGATTAGAGAAAAGAAAACCTCAAGTAGCCTCAAAGAAGAACAAAGAAGTTTGCAATATTTTCTTCTTTTCTTTACATTTTGTTCTTTATCCTATTTAAGCCCTTGCATTTTATATGTGGTACTTTGAATACTCACTTTCTAGGTTGTTACTCCCTTTTGTTGTCAAGAGTTCTGTCTATTCACATGATACATTAAAGAGCCATTCACGTGATACATCTATTCCTTCATCAGATCTTATCATCCATATCATTTTTTTTCACATAAGCCAGTCCTTCATACTGAAAAAAAAGAAAGAAGTATGTTTGCTACCCTAATGCATTTTACTTTTTCAAGTTGAAAAGGGAAAGAATAGCAAAGATATAATAGTAATACAAGGACCATCATACATTTTGTCAAGCTCTACAAATTGATCAGAGTTTTCTTTACGGAGCAACTATTAAGCATGGTTTAAAGACTCTTGTGGAGAATTTGTAATTTTATGATCATAAAATTGCAAATGGATCATAAAATTGCAAATGGATCAATCACTCATATAATTGTGCTGGGAGCCTAAAAGAATCAAGGATTGGACAATAACAATGTTTTTTACCGGTAAGGTAAGCTCACATGGAAGATATTCAGAGGTAGACTCACACAAGGTTCTTGCATCTACCATGCATAATTGAAGAGCATCGTGATTTTTATTGTGGATAACTTCAAACATGAGGCATTTTCAAAGTCATGCATCATGATCATCATATATATCATGCACATTGCCATCAATCATTTCCAGAGAGAAGTTTTCAAGGAACACATCAAGCATCAAGAGAACACATAAGTGCGCACTGTCCGAGTATCCATTTTGGGATCAAGACAAAAGGATTGAGTGAGAAGCTTTTAAAAATTTAAGATGGAAATGGACCACGTACTCTTTGATTTGCGGTTGCCATATTCAATGTTTAACTTTATTGTTTCAATATTTAATGTTTAACTTAATTTTTAATAAAGATAAATAATATAAAAAATTAAGAAAAAATATAGTATTTAGAAAATTGGATATCAAATTATGATTCCCATATGAATTTTCTAGTTTTCAATATCTAAAAATATATGAAAATAAATCATAGATTAAATATTGTGAAACTGTCAAAACAAATGATACAGTCTTTTGTGGACGAAGGGAGTAGTACATTTGAAGCTGCAGTGTTTGATTCAAAATTTTACTATGATAAATAGTGAATTTTTTAAATATATTTAGAAAATTTAATCTTTAAATTATGATATACATGATATAAATTATTTAATTTTATACATCTAAACATTCATAGGAAAAAAAATCATAGATTATATATTATGAAAAAAAAAAAAAAACTGCCATAATTATATATGGACGAAGAGAGTATCATATGCAAAGTATTTGATTAAGTTTAATAAATATAAAAAAATTCTCCTACCCAATTTTGTTCGAAAGTTATAATACAAATACATTGAAACACTCTCTTCTTATACTTCAAGTAACTACTCCCTCCGTCTCCAAATAAACGATGCATTTCTTTTGACATTCAAATTAAGAAATAACGGGAATAATTTTTTTTTATAAAAAAATACCCCTATCATTAGCACTCAACCCTCCTAAAATAATTTTGGTAAAATTTTAAAGTAATAGATAATGAAATATTAGAGGTAATTGAGTAAAACAACTCAACTAAAATTTCTAAAAAAGAGAAATGTATCAATTTTTCAGCGATATCTCAAAAAGAAATACGCACTATTTATTTAAGGACGAATGAAATATATTTTAACAAACTTTTAAACTCGACTGCCAAAAGGAAGAAAAAAGGAAAAGAAAAGGAAACATAGTGTGAATTTAAATCTAGTCTAATGATATTTGATATCAAGAAGGCACCGACCACATGGCATTTTGACTAGCTTAGGTGTACTAATGGGACTTATCAGAGTGAAATTGTCGAACTTCTGGAGCTAACAGTGGGGAGTCATGAGAGTGTTGGCCAACTTCTGGGAGCTAACAACAGTAGCAAGCATGCAAGAATCTACCATTATATATATGCATGCAATATGTATCACATTAGTGTGTAAACAGGTGAGAAACTTTTGAACATAAGGAAAAAAGAGACAGAATGGGTTCACTAGCAGAGGAATGCCTTGCCCCAACTCATGAAGAGGATGAGTGCCTGACTGCGCTGGAGTACGCAACAGCGTCACTGCTTCCTCTGGTGTTGCGAGCCGCGTGTGATCTCGAGTTGCTTGAGGTCATAGAGAAGGCCGGTCCACAAGCTAAGCTGTCCTCACATGACATTGCATCCCGACTTGAAGCTCAAAACCCTGAGGCCTCCACCATCATTGATCGCATTTTGCGCTTCCTCGCCAGTAGATCAATCGTGTCCTGTGAGCTTCATAGGGATGAAAATGGCCGTGCCATGAGACTGTACGGTCTTTTGCCTATGTCACGCTACTTCCTCAAAACCGATAACCGTTCCTTTGTTTCGATCCTCAGCTTGTCGATGCAAAGTTATATCCTAGCTTCATGGTTTGTTCTCATCTCATCTTCCTAATCACTATTGCTAATCTCTTTTAAAATACTACTCCCCTGATCCGTTCCTACAAAATTGATACGTTTTATTTTTTGGGTTGATACGTTTCCTTTGCAGGAAACTTTTATACACCAACTTTACTTTATTATTCTCCACTTTCATTCCCACTAAAAAAAGTTACTTTTGCCGTATATGCCTACTTTACTTTCTTACCATCAAGTCAACAATATTTCTTAATCTCCATGCACAGTCAGTCAAATGTATCACATTTACTGGGACGAGGGAGTATTATACTCACATTTTTTGGTCCCAAAATTGATCACAGGGAGCAGGTGAGGGAGGCAGTGATGGAGGGAGGGTTGGCATTTGAGAAGGCGCACGGGATGCACTGGTTCGAGTTCTCTAGCAAGATGGATGAAGCCAATGACAAGTTCAACCACATTATGGCCAATCTCACCAACAATTGCATGACCAAAATTCTTAAATCCTACAAAGGGTTTGAAGGGGTGACAGACATGGTTGATGTTGGAGGAGGAACTGGTGCAAACCTCTCACTCATACTTTCCAACTATCCTAACATGAAAGCTATCAACTTTGACCTGCCTCATGTCATTTCTCATGCACCTCAAATCCCAGGTATCAAAATGAAAAGAGTACTATAATTTGTCTTTTTATCGACGCCTGGAAAGAAAATACTGCTTAATTTCATCTAAAACATATAATCATATCACCTTCAACTGGGATGTTTCTATCTTCCAAATGGTTCCAGGAGCTAAGGAGAGGACAAAGGAAGAGTTTGAAGGTTTGGCCAAAGCAGCTGGGT
>JBBYHH010489430.1:0-11185 GCA_038382905.1 Daphne laureola
ACCCTTACTGAGTTCTCTCAGGAACTCACCCCTTTCATTATAACTATCTTTTCAGGAGCTTATAGTGTTGGACCGCTAAGCATTTCGCTTGGTCTTATTGTGATTATCTGTAAAGGTATCGTTAGCTCCTTCTAATTCTTATGTTTATTGATAAAGGGAAAGGGTGGGGTGAACCTGATAGAGAGTAATGGTATGATATGGTATAAAGGTCATAACATGAATATGGTTTCTGATATGGAAAGGAAAGTAAGAAACGGAGTGATATGTCTGTAATGTGAACGAAAGTTAAGGGAAATGGAAACATGATTATGATATATGTAATGATAACGGGATAATGGATTTTTTTGGATTTTATGGACGAGCACTATAAGTATATATGTGATTAATGGTTAACCTTTGTGTTTCTTTCATGTACTCAGCAGTAGCAGCAGTATCAGGTGTTACTATCGAGATCCTGTAGATCTGACCACCGATATGATGATGAGTGGTATTACCTATTGAAAGATGGCTCTGTAGGTGTAGTTTGCATGCATACATGTGGAATTGGTTATGTGGTTAAGTATACTTATGTAATGTTATGTTTGATAAAGTGTGAAATGCAATACTAGGCAATGAGTTGTTGATGATGTTCATGGTAAAATTTCCTGATTGTATGTTTAATTTATCGGAGAGCTTCTACCCGGTAGTGAAAGGGAAGACTCTTTTCTGGTGCATCTGGTCTGAGCAGAGCTTAGTATATATGTATGTATCATGAACTGTGAAATGCAGGTATAAGGAAGTTAGAAGTTTCGGTCATTGAATCTTATTAACAGGGACCTGAAAAGTGGTTGAAACTGACATAATGGCTGCGCAATATAGGAAAGTGATTGTTTAGTTCACCGCCGCTCTGCCGACCCCGCATCCGCTTCCCGTCGGGCCGTGTAATGAGGGCTTGGGGGTGACACAAAGTACAAGCTCAGGCGGTCCCCTGAACCCTGTTTGCTGCATTTAATGCAGTTTTCTTTTCTCTTGAAAAAAAACCCTAAGACAGCTCTACTGCAATTCTGGGCGGTTTTCCTCTCCAAAACTCATACCTAGGGTTTTTGGAGCCTTTTCTCCTCATCTCTCATTTTGTAGCTTGGATTCAAGTTGTATTATTGAAGATTACTACACCATTTCTAAGCTTATTTCTATCTCTACTATCCTCATTTTGAATTTAAGTTCAACTCAATTGTGAAAAATGTGTTGAGCATGAATAGAGAGTAGTTCATCATCTCTTTGGTTGTTTAGATAGTTGTATGTTTTCTAGATGATGTAAATATGATTGGTTGATGATTATGCTTGATGAGTGACACTTTCTTAAGCTTTAAGAAGGGGTAGAAGTATTAGAAGAGCTATCTAATTCCCTACACCTACCAAGTGTTTGATGAAATACTTGAGAGAGTATTTCATTGAACCAACCATGGGAAATTGTTAAGTACCCTAGAATTATTTGAAAATATAATTTAGAGTATTAGGAGATTATAATTGGGCGTACTTAAGGCTTCCATTAATGATACAGATGAAGAAATTATATTTGGTCATTAATTGTGAGGATAACTCTAGCCTAGTAAGTTACGGTTTGAATTATATCCAATCTCCTCCTTCATTGCATTAATCTCAACTAAGCATATCATCTAGCATCATCAATCCTAAACAACCAATGCGACCTTTAGTTATTGAAGTTTACCAAAAACAAATCAATCTCATTACATACTAGCCTAGCTTGATCACATATTCTCATTTAGGTACTTGTTACTATTTAGATTAATTGGGTTGCGAATTGTTCACCATTCCACCATATGAAAACCATTCCAAACAAAAATACCAAAAATAGTGCATTTATCTAGTTGTCATTAATTGTCACTAAAATCTCTTGGGTTCGATCCCACTCATCCTACTAAAATTGCACACCTTACACTTGAGGGTGCGTCGGGCTTATAAATTGTATTTACCTAGTCCGATTCGTGACATAACATGGACGAATGAGGGTCACATCTAGAAATGGATGTAAATATTTTATAACATTCACTGATGACTATACTTGATTCACTCATGTGTTCTTACTCAAAAACAAGGTAGAGCCTTATCATAGTTTGAGAAGTATGTCCATTTGGTTGAAAACCAATTGGGTAAGAAAGTAAGGTCCTTAAGGACTGACAAAGGTGGAGAGTATAACTCATTAACATTCAAAGCGTTCTGTGATATGAAAGGCATAAATAGGGAGTTCACTCTTCCTTGGACACCTCAAAAAAATAGAATGTCTGAGAGGAAGAATAGGATTCTCATGGAAATGGTCCAGTCCATGATAGCTAAGACCAACCTGGACATCTCCTATTGGAGTGATGCTTTGCTTTGTGTAGTGCATTTACTCAATAAAGTGCTTACCATGGATATAGATTCTTCACCATATGTGTTATGGAAGAAGAGATCCCTAAATTTGAGCTACATGCACCCTTAGGGGTGTCTAACTTATGTACATGTTACAGACCATCCTTTGGGAAAGTTGGGTCCTTAGAGAAAGAGATGTGTTTTCCTCCGATACTGTGTACAATCAAAGGGGTATGTGTTCTTGGACATAAGTCACAAGAACGGATTGGTGTTTGATGCCAGAAATGCCAACTTATTGGAAAATGAGTTTCCAAAAGTTGTTGATTGTCAAGATATAACTTTATTTGGTCCAATCCTCGGGGATGATCAACCAACTACCTCACAGGTACCAGTTGCACAAGGTACACCTGCTCCAGAGGGAGTAGCTCAACGACATGAAGTTGTGGCTCCTGATGATGATTCCGTTGAGATGGAACTTGATAGACAGGATCTAAAAGATTTAGGACTTGTTCCAGAGGGAGTTGAGAATGTGTAAGAGCTTGAACCTGGTTCACCTCCACATGTGTTGAGAAGATCAGCACGTGAATCCAAGCAACCCAAAAGATGGGGTCTTTCAGAGGGTAAAACATACTTGGTTGCATCTGGGATTGATGAACCAAGTAATATTCTAGAAGCTCTTGTAGGTGCACAAAAATTAGAATGGCTAAGTGCAATGAATGATGAGTTGCATTCAATGCACATAAATGGTGTGTGAGAGTTGTCAGATCTTCCTGTTGGCCGAAAGGCCTATGGTAATAAGTGGTTGTTAAAGATTAAGTGTAATTCTGATAGAAGTATCAACAGTTACAATGTCATCCCCTTGCTTGGCAGAAGCAATGGAGGGGGGTGGAGAGAGGGATGACTTGCACGGAGCGGGGGACATTCTCGTGTAGCAGTTCCTATAACCCGACCCGGTATTACTACGGAAAGTCCACTTATGAAACTAGGGGTGTGCTAATGAATTCCAGATTAATAAAGATCACATGTATATGAATTGCACTTCAAGTCTCAAATCACAAACACTTAAGGAACATCACAGACATATCCATACTTATCCATATCATACACTAAGCATCAAGGAAACATGGACAATGATAGATCTGCCACTTAAATACAATGACCATAGTTTCAAATCATGCAAGATATTGAATAGTCATACAAGTCACAGATGGTGATCCAAGCTACATGCACATATGCATTTACACTTACAGAGCCAGACCAAGCAGAATACTTGTGGAACTTGAAGGATCAAAATGGAGGAGCACACAGATGATCACCTCAAGGTTATTGCTGCTAACATAAATAAAGGAGTTAACCGTTAGTAGTTTCACAAGTGCTCATCCATAAATCTCAAGCAGAAACAAACTCAATTGATATCAGCCCCATACAGAACAAAAATCATATCAAGGAGCAATGAATACCTCAAAATACAGATCACAGAAAATCTAACGGAGCTACTCCGCAGGTTGATTATCAGAAGCTCCTGAAAAAGAGTAATCATAAGGGGATGAGTCCACGAAATGAACTCAGTAAGGGCTTAGGTAAGGGTAATGGTTTGAAAAGAAGACCTGCAAAGATAGGTTAGTATGCGCAGAATGTCATGTTCTAAGCATTTATACAACATAAATATCACATGATCCATGATATGCAAAATATGCAAATGAACATAATATATAATAGATGCCCCGAAGAACAGAAATAGAAATAGATATGATGGCACCCAGTGGGTGAAGCCCATACATACGGGGTTTCAGAATCAGAACAGAATTGCATGGTACTAGCAAGGGGACTAGGTTCACCAAAACCGTCACAATAACCGAATTGATCATAAAATGATCACAGAACTTCAGAATCATAGAATTGATCACAAAATTTTAGAATCACAGAATCAGATGTTCTGAGCTTGAAACCTACACACCATTAACCTTACCATGTAACTAGCTCCGGGGGTCACCGAGCCCCCCCTCAGCCCGAGACTAGCTTCAACTAACTTGATATACATGAATATAGATCCCAGAATGCATAATCAAGAGATTTCAACCCTTACCTAATGAACTTCACACTTCAAGTACCAACCCGAGCAACCACATAGCCCAAACGTAGAAAACGCAGCTGAATAACCACACAATAACAAGGAATACAATCCTCAAATCAATGATCAACATCCAACATAAAAGAAGCTTTAAATCAAGCTTCATCAATTTTGGCCAAGTCATGAAAAGAAGACCGACCAAGAAAAATGTTGTCAAACATCCCTATAACAATTCAGAAGCTCAATTTCAACTCCATTTCAACTCAAATCCACAATTCAACAAAGAATACCAATCTTGAACCATCACCCATAAATTCGACCAAACAAGGAAAATCAAAGAAAAATGATCCAATCATCCTCATATCAATTTAGAAGCTCAATTCCACCTCCAAATCAACATAATTCCACTATTCAACAAAAAACACATTCCTTAAAAATTCCCCTAATAAATTCGGCCCAAATGAAAAACATCCAAAAGAGAGATTTCAAGATGAATCCAAGTAAGAATTGAGTCATTATGCATCCTCACAACACTTTTGAATCATAATTTCATCTCATCTTCATCCACCAAGAAATCACACAAAAAACCCTAGATCATACATGAGAAAATTGGCCAAGCATGGAGGAAAGAAAAGTTGAAGTCCCAAGCACAAAAAGTGTTTCTAAGCATCCATACAACACTTTGGCATCTCATATTCATGCTAATCTTCATGATTCAAGAAAAGGGCTCAAGCCCCAGCTCACCAAAATGCTCAAAATTGGGCTTGAAATGAAGAACACATAGAGGAAAGTTTGTTACCTTAACAAATTAGCCATGAATCAAGATTTTCCTCAAGAAAAAATGGAAGAATTTGATGAAGCCCTCTTGCTCAAGAAGAAGGTAGAAGTTTCGGCCATAGTGAGAAGAGGAAGAAGAAGAAGAACTTTTTTTTTTTTCTTTCCTCTTTTCATTTCTAATTTCATTCTTATACATAATACTTTCCCAAATAATAATATATCTTCCCCTTTCATTTTAATTCCATATGATAACCAAAATAACCCCTTATCTCTCCATCCTTTATTTCCTACCACAAAATAATACTTAAGATATTTCCTTCTTTCACTACATTAGTGACATGTGTAATCCACTTTGTATTTTAATATTCTTATCGTACTTATCCAATGACATAATATATAATATCATGTCTTAAACCCAAAATATCTTATCCTTATTTCTCCTTCAAAAACAATGGTGCCACTTTATGTGGCCAGTATAATTCCAATTTTACCCAATTTTCCAAAATGACCATTTTGCCATCCAAAATGAATTTTGGGAAAATGACCCGGTATTCACGTACCAAATCCAAAATGTGAAATTCTGTTGAAATAAATCTCAAATGAAGTCCCGGGACATAATACTTAATAGAAAACATTCCCCGTATATTTAAAATGAAGTTCCGGTACTACAGAATCCGGCCCTCGAATAAAATATTCAGAAAAATTACCAACGTCCTGGGGTGGACTGTAATATTCTCCCCCCCCCCCTTAGGACTCTTGGTCCTCCAAGAGTATCCTTAACATCAGAAGTGCCTCTGAACACCCTTACTGAGACTCAAATCACAAGTTAGGCAGAACGAAATGATTCTTGAGTACTTATCTGAGAAACTCACCGTTAGCAGAAACCTCATACTACTCCCCAACACAAAAGAGCCACCGATACCTCATTGTGATGAGGTTTGGTGCTGCGGACTAACTACTTCCGAGTAGTCAGAACTAAGTCTCAGACCAGAAGTTCTCCTCAAACTTACCAATGCAGAATATGCTGGATACCTTAGACATAACCGCAAATCATACTAATACCAAAATAGATCATACCACTAACTAATACTGAACTAAACTTTATTCTGTTACAAATACCAAACCCGAACTGTCATTGGAATAACTGACTAATGTGATGCAGAACAGAACACACCGTAGGGTGTATCACATAATAAAACACTAGAACGGTGTAATACAGAACAAAACACCTGAATGGTGTAATACAGAACAAAATACCTGAATAGTGTAATATAAAACAAAACACCTGAATGGTGTAATACAGAACAGAACACCTGAATGTTATAATACAGAACATATATCAGATAGCCAGATTTTCAATCACAGATGATCTGAACAAAATCACAAAGTGACTGTGTGCCACTACAAATTCCCAGACAATCGGAATGGTGAAACATCAAATAGTGGGCACTAAAACAGCCAAACGACTGAATTGAAGGCACAAAGATCCCAATACAAAAGTAGCGAACATGATGGCCTAAATCCTAAACCCTGTGGGTTATGGGCCCATAATGTTCCCTTAGAACAGATCAATCTGATAATGAGGGGTGGGGTGTAAAGAGTCGCGTCCCACAGATGCCTCCCGAACCATGCCATACAATGTGGACCATGGCTAGACGGAATTGAGTTCAAACTCTCATGTGGTCCCACAAGACAAAACAAACCACAAGACACCACATATCTTCAGACTCCAGAGTTCCGGAGTGTCATAAAACCAAACATACCGAACTTGTCTTGGAAGGTGTCATGTGTATAAACCAACATCGACAACCGATGCTGATTTCGGATGTCTTCAATGATCTTTGATCCTAATTTGTACATGTAAAATGTCACCAACCTGATGTATTTCATATCCAGAATATGTACTACAAATTTTCCTTTGTTGGCAATACATGTTACATTCATCACGAGATTTCACATTCTGGTGTTGATACATGAATCCCGGGTTATTTTGCCAAATTTCAGTTTCAGGGGCAAAATGACCATTTTGGAAAATTGGATGAAAATGGACATTAATTGGAAGAGGAAGATGGTGCCAAATTGGAAGGAAGAAGGAAATATATTACCAAGGTATGATATTATGTATCATTACATGATATTTTATGAAATGGAAATATTAAAATATGCTTAGTGGAAGACATTTGTCAAAGGAATGTGGTAGAGGGATTAATATATGTTAAGTAAATATGTGGTAGTATATATATTTATGGAGTGAAAAGGGGAATATGGTTATGATTGGAAATTAAAATGGAATTAAAATGGTGAGGTAGTATAAAATAGATTTAAAATAGGAAACAAAGGAAAGAGAAAAAACATTTTAACAAAACATATCACTATCTTTTTCTCTCACCATCGCCGATTTCATCTCATCTCTTCCAAGGTGTTCTTCATAAATATTCAACAAATCATCAAGATTTCTTCAAGAATCAAGAAGGTAAACATATTTTCATGAAGGATTCATGAAGAAATCAAGTTTGGAAAGTGTTTTGAGTTCATCTATTCTCTCTTCCTAGGGGCCGAATTTGTGAGGTGATTTTGGGCAAATTTCTTTAACAATTTTTTCAAGAATTACTTAAGATAAGCATGATTTGAGGTTAATATCAAGTGGTATGAACCTCTCCTACCCTATTCCTTCATTTTTGGTTGATTTTGGATGATTAGGGTTCATAGTTCATAATCCAAATTAGGGGTAAATTGAAAGGGAAGTTCTAAACTGTTAATTGGATGATTATGAACCTCTTTTATACTTGGAAGTAACCTTGAATCATCATGGATGGTTATTTTTTATCATGGCCAATTTTGAGGTGTGAATGAATAGGTTGATTTTCTTTGATGAATTGTGGAATTGATGTTGAATTAGGGTTGATAATGAGCTCCTAAATTGTTGTTAAGTTTTTTAAGAGAGCTCTCCTAAGGTGTTTTCCTAATTGGGGATGAAATTATGGGTGGACAAATTATGCTGGTATTCATTGTTGAAAGTGTGGATTAGTGATGGATTAAGGATGTTTTGAACTTCTAAAATATTGGTTGAAGTTTGAAGAAAAACTCCTTTGGTTGATTTTCACAAGTTTTGCCGAATTGTGATGTTGGTATGAAAGTTAGTGTTGGTTAATATTAAATGGTAAATTTGGGTGAAAGTGAGCTAATTTGAAGTTAAGGGAACATTTTGTCACTTTTTTAAACTTTGGGATGAAATGCACATTTTGGAAAGTTTGGGTGTTGCTTGGTAATTAATGACAAATGAAGTTAAATTAAGATCTTTTAAAGTTAAGTGTGAAGTTGGCAGCGTTTTGGTAAGTTTATCACTTTTTATGATTTTGGGCCAAATTGCTCTTTTGGAAAAAGATTATGGACTTGGTTGATAATTAATGGTAAATGAAGTTAAATTTGAACTCTTAAGTTGTTGCTTGAATTATGGGAAATGAATTTATGTTAATGGGATTTTCTTCATTTGGCCGAAATTAAAGTATGAAATTAAAGTTGGAAGTTTATGATGAGTGTTGGATTTAAGTTGAATTAGGAATGGAATTGACTTCCTAAAAAAGTATATGGATTTTTGGTGACATTTTCCATGGTTAGTTTCCATTTCCATGTTATGGCCGAATTTACTAGTTATGGATTAAAGTTGGTAATCTTCGGTAAATGTTGGATTAGAGTTTCAAATGGGTTAAAGGTTCTATTTCTTATTGTTGTGTGTGGTTGTTCAGCATATTCTGTATTTGGGCTATGCAGGATGCAATTGGAGTGCTACCATATTTTCAGATCGATGTTGTTACCTCGTAAAAGTGGAGAAAATTCTACAACATGCAGGTAAGGGTTCAACTTTCTTTAATATGTATATTGGGATGCCTTCGTGCATATTGGGTTAGTTTAGGCTAGTTCTCGGGCCGAGAGTGGGGCCCAGCGACTCCCAGAGCTAGTCACATAGTAAGGTTAGTGGTGTGTAGGTCTTATGTTCGGGGGAACCAACTAGGCGGTTGATGATATGATTTGTTTGGGAGAACCAACTAGGCGGTTGATGATGAGTGGGTTATTCGCATTGATCAAATTATGATCAATGTAGTGGTTACGATGGTTTATGGGGAAACTAGGCCTCATGCTGGTAACATGCGAATGTTTTGTATGTGGGAACCTCGTTAGGTTAAGCATCGGCCAATGGGGGCCATCGAATGGGTATGTGAATGGGTATGTGTATTGGTATCTATTCTCATCTGACAGGACGTTTGTATTATATATCATATCATTTTTTATACCATTATCCATGCTATATTTAGGTTGTATATAAATGTAAGAACATGGGATGCTAACCTTTTATGCAGGATTACTAACCTTATCTTGCTGGTTGTTTTTTTTATAAATAAAATAAAAACCATAACCCTTACCTCAACCCTTACCGAGTTCCTCTCAAGGACTCACCCCCCTTATGATTAATGTTTTTCAGGAGCTTCTGAGAAGTAACTTGCGGTATGATTCCGTAAGGGTTTCAGTGGGTTATGATTAAGGTATATGTACAACTCCTTAAATGATTTTAGTTTTGGTTACGGGGGTAGTCTCGATTGAGGGTATGTTTATTTGGTATTCTGGATGAGCATTTATGAACTACTAACGGTAATTCCTTTTATTTGTGTTATCAGCAGCAACAATGACCAAGAGGTGGTCAAGTGTGTTGGGCTCTGTAGGTGTAGATGCATATGAACATGTTAGCATGAATCATGATTGGTGACTTGTATGTCATCACACATCAGTTGCTTGCATGACTTGGAAATTATGATTAACGAGTTAAGAGTTGAGCATGTTCTTTGATGTTTTGAATGCTATAAATAATTATAGATTAATTATTTTACTCGGGGAGTATTTACTCCTTTCTGGAATATCTGTGTTGAGCGTAGCTCAACTTAGTATTTCATGAATATGGATTTCATGTTTGCATGAGCCTTTGATTTGAGATTGAAGTGAAGTTTTCTGTATGTGATTTACGTGTATCTGAAGTTTAATTTGCATATCCCTAGTTCCGCAAATGAAATTTTAAAGTATGTTCCAACCGAGGGAACACTTTATTAGAGACACCATGAGAATTCATAATTTTGAATCAGAATGTGATTCCTGGGCCATTTTGTCGGGGTTAATTTTACGGGAAAAATGGTCATTCTGAAGGATTAAGGGTAAAATGGGAAAATAAAATTTCTTAAGTATGAAATCTAATTAAGTTAAGTTAGAATTAATTTGTTAAGGTTAGTATGTGATAATGTGAGAATAACATAAGATAATTTAAAATAATGTTAGTGGATTACAGTTGTCAAAAGGTAATGATTAAGATAAAGTAAGAATTTGTGGTAGTAATAATTTGTAGTATTAGTAATAAGTAAAATGTGTGGTAGTAACTAAAATAAGGTTAAAGAAGGGTAAATGAGTATGATTTTTAAAATAAAATACAATAAAGTATGGGTTAGTATAATATATGTATGGTAAGTAGTAAAAGGTACTAATAACATAAAATACAAAAAAAACTTACCTCTTCTTTTTCCTCATCTCATCGCCGATTTCGGCTCCCTCCTTCATCTCCATCTTCTTCAATTTCTTCATCGAATCTTCTTGTTTAGCTCCTCAAATTAGTTGGTAAGGTAGTTTTTGTGAGAGAATCACTTAGGAACTAAGGTTAAGAATAGCAAAGATCATTCTCTCTTCCTTTCCTTGGGTGCTGAATTTGAAATTTTGTGTGGGAGGAGATTTCTCTTCAATTTTTCATCAAATCCTCAAGGTAATCTTGTAATTAGAGTCATCTAAGGTGGGTGTGAGCTTCCCCTACAACATATGTGGATGATTGGTAGAAAAAATGTTGAATTGAGCTAGGGTGCTATGTGTTCTTGAATGAAAAGTTGGGGGAAGTTTAAATTGATGTTAGATTATTGTTGTTGGGTGGTTTGGGAGTAAGTTTGGTGCTAGGAACCT
>JBBYHH010489541.1:0-11185 GCA_038382905.1 Daphne laureola
ACAAAACACCAAATCTTCACAAAAATTCAACCAACATCAACAAAATTCCTTACCCATCAATTCGGCCTCCACCACTTCACCATGATCCATCATGATTTTCATCTTGTTCCAAGCATTAATCCTACTCCAAATCAACCCAAGAATACGTTGGTAATAAGTTTTCAACTCATTTCAAAGTTTGGTTAAGAAACAATTTCTTAACCAACTTCAAACTTCACCATAACATGAATTAATGAAAGGGAACCTTAAAGAATTTGATAATCACTAAGGACTCAAGCTTAACTTAAGGATTTAGGAAGGATTGCTTGGAGAAAATTGGGCATGAACTCCCTTCAATTTTTGGCTTCAAGAACAAGAGAGGAGAAGGATTATTTCCATGATCTAACCTTAACAACTTAACTAATTAACCAAGGAAAATCCTTACCTTGATTAATATTGATTAATCCTAGAGCAAAGAATCTTGAAGATGAAGAAGATTTGAAGAACTCCATGGATGGGCTGCACCAAAACCGGCGGTTTCATGAGAGGAAGAGAGGTATGCTTTTTTTGTATTTTTGTTTTCTATCTTACTACTTACTTATTTAATTCTACTACTACCTTTCTCTTTTATTTACCATTATTAGATAAATAAGTAGATAAGTCTAGGACTTTATCTCTTCATCTTCATTTCTAGCGCTTAGATTAGATTTTGTAATCCATCTAGGCCATTAGGAAACAACACTTGGATTCCACTTACACTTTCTTTTTCATGTTATTAATCCTTATCTTACAAAATCAGCATACTTCACTTAAGCCCACTTCACAATCACCAATTAAGGCCCATTTTGGCCCAAATCGGCCAGCCCCATGTGAGATAATTGAGTTGGGATTTGTGCCCAATTTTCCAAAATGCCATTTTGTGATCTGAAACCAATTTTTGGCAAAATGATCCGGGATTTCCAAAACATTCCAAATTGCTAAAATCCTGCGGAATGGGCTTCCAATAAATTCTCGGGTCATGAGAATTGTCAAAAATACATCTATTTCTCCAAAATGACCAATTTACGTTTCCGGGGTAAATTTTGGTAAAATGGCTCGATACTCATATATCGATCTTCTGATGCAGAATAACTCGGAGAAAAACCTTAACTCACTTCCCGGGACAGGGAAAAACATCATAAAATATGCCTCGCATGCTTGAAATTGAAGTCCCGGTAATTACAGATTTTACCCATCGACAATTTTCTCAGATTTCTACCATTTTTCTGGTGGTGACTATAACACCATCTGCCAGAAAATCAAACCTACGACGATGTGGTTTTTCTCCCAGATTTTTCTCCATCAATACTCGCAATGGAAAAAACCAGAAAGAACACCAGTAATGCCAATAATGTCAATCAAAACCAGGATAACCCCCTCCAAGTCGAGGATGCCCAATCCAGTTCTTCTAAGTCTCCCCCTCCAAACGATGGAGCGCTGGAGAACCACTCACCAACCATCCCTGTCGCTGGGACAAGCATTGTCTCACAAATTCTCATCGACCCAACACATATGAGCTTAATACAAGCCAACATCCTAAAGGATATGTATGCGTTAATGGTACAGACCATTCGGGTAGAACTCAACAACAAACGAGGCTAGTCCCACGTGAACGTTGAGGGAAATTCCCAAAATCATCACACCTCCAACCGCCAGGACATTTCTAATGGCGGAAACATCAATGTAGATGACCTCATTCTTCGCATCAATATCGTCGAGGAACAGGTTAAAACACCCAATAAAGCATTCAATGACATCGAGGTACTTTTGATAGACCCATTCACTGAAGCAGTCCTAGCTTCCAAAGCACCACTCGGATTCAAAATGCCCACAATCGAAAGTTACATGGCCTCTCAGACCCCATCGACCATCTATGATGCTACATTTCACAAATGGAAATAGCATGGGCCAACGACCTGATTCTATGCAAGGCCTTCAACTCTACGCTCAAAGGCGTCGCTTCCATATGGTTTGGCACTCTACAAGGCTAAAAGTTTACAAATTTTAAAGCTTTGGCAATAGCTTTCGTATGAAACTTCATGGGGTCTCGACCACCCCCTCAAAGAAGTCCACCACCTCTTGAAGGTCCACAAAAAAAAAGAGTCGTTATGAGACTACGTTCGATGTTTTTAGGTTGAATTTGTGCAGGTTCAAGGCCTCACACCTGACATGCAGCTCCTCTCAGTAACACAAGGCTTACAGCAAAAATCTCGCCTCACGTGCAACATCAATGAGAACTTAGTGGGAACAATGGCGGAGTTCATGGATCGGGCCATCATGTTTATGAACTCTGAAGAGATCAACCGACCATTTCAATGGTCCTCCAACTCCTCGATGGACAAAACCAAGAAGTACGACAAGGGCTATGGCTCTACCAAGCCTTCATTCTCTTCCTCTTCTTCAAGGAACCTCGACGTGCACCCTTCACTTCAGGAAACAAGGACGAACATCCTCCTGATGCTGGAAAAATACAACAAAGTGCCCAAATGGCCAGCACCTATCCAACACAAGTCTACGAGGGGCTTTGACAAATTTTGCAACTACCACAAAGATCATGGAAATGACACAGAGGGGTGCTGGCAGCTTAAGCACCTCATGGAAGACATGATCAATGGTGGTAAATTAAAGGAGTACCTCATCCAACCATCAAAAACCACCCCTCCGACACGCTAAGGGCATCACCGAATGCTCTCCCTACGCAGCCAGCTCATGGTGCCATACACATGTTAATCAAATCAGAGGGGTCAACAACTAGAAAGCGGTATGCTCGTGAAATATTACACCTCGAGCAACAAGAGGAAAATGTGATCATTCGCCTAGTTGGCTCCAAGGTGTCATATCCGCATTCTAACATTTTTTTAATCATGGCTTATACTTGTGGATACGAAACGAACCGTGTTTACATCGACATTGGGGCTAACACAAATGTCATCTTCAAGGAGATGATGGACAAGCTTAAGGTCCCACTTTCCCAGGTCTAAAATAGTTTCGGGGCCACATTCAGCATTGGGTGCGATGTCGTACCTATAATGGGTGTCGTAACACTACCCATCATCCTGATTAGGGACACAATTTACAAGACTCATGACTACCACTCCATCAAATCTGAATTCCTCATCCTAGACCTCCCATTTTCCTTTAATGCCATCATAGGACAAACCAACCATGTGGAATTTAACATGCCGTACAATAGACGCTCCCTCACAATCACTTTTGAAACTTCACGAGGTGACACATTCATATATGCTCCCCAGCGACAAGCCAGCAACAATTACGTGGCCACACTCAGCATGAGCACCAACCCTTGTTGCCTCAACAATGTAAATAACCAGATGGATGAGGACCACGGGCTGCACCTTAGTGATATTACCGACGAGGTCGAGGTTATCCCAGGGAAAAAGTTCAAAATGGGCACATACCTCAAACCAGCACAAAAGGACAAACTCATACATCTTCTGGAAACACACCTTGACGTCTTCACTTGGGACCTCAAAAAATTGCCAGGGGTTGACCCATCGATCATCACACATAAGCTAAATATATTCCTGGATTCTAAATCGGTAAAACAAAAGAAAAAGGTCTGTAGCTCCTAACAGGAGAAACTTTCTAAAGGACGAGGTCTAAAAATTACTCGATGCTAGCATAATAAAAGAAGTTAAGTACTCGGACTGGCTTGCTAACATCATACTTTCTGACAAGAGCAATGGGGACTGGCGAATGGCGTCAACTTTACAAGTCTTAATGAACATTGGCCCAAAGACCACTATCCACTGCCAATAATAGATCAACTGGTCGATGTGATGTATAAACACAAGTACTTATCTTTCATCGATGCCAAAAGTGGGTACCATCAGATTTACATGGACCCTGATAATGCAATTACAACAACATTCACAACTAGCGATACCGTATACTAATATGTCAGAATGCCTTTCGGCCTAAACAATGTCGGAGCAACATTCTAATGACTCATGAATGAAGTGTTCGCCCATCAAATGGGTCATAATCTTGAAGCCTATATCGATGACACCATAGTGAAAAGTATTACATTCAACAATCACCTACTCGATCTCGAGAAAAATTTCCAGTCACTTCGACAGTATAACATGAAGTTGAATCCTGACAAATACTCCTTCTTTGTCGGAGCTGGAAAATTCATGGGTTACATGATTTCCGAAAGGGGAATTGATGCTAACCTCAAAAAGATCAAGGCAATCACAGACATGCCCGAGCCTAAATCAGTTAAGAAAGTCCAGCAACTAACTGGCAGGCTCGTATCTTTGAGTAGATTCATCTCCAAATTGGGCGACAAATGTAAGCCATTCTTTTTACAAATTCGGAACAAGAAAAAATTTCACTGGATGCCTGAATGCCAACAAGCATTTAAGAAAATAAAGAGGCATCTCCACGCGCTACCAACAGTAAAATTCCCCCAACAAGAGGATGAGCTCGTCATATATCTGGCCTTCACCAATGACATACTCTCATCATTCCTCATGAAGGAGGAAGACGACAAACAATGGCTGATATACTACACCAGTCACACCCTTCATGGCGTAGAGGCCAACTACCTGCCATTGGAAAAAACAATTTTTGCCCTCGTGACAGTAGCAAGAAAGTTCAGACCCTACTTCCAAGCCCACACAAAAAAATCCAAAAGGACCTACCCATCAAGGAAATCTTAAGGTGACCCGAGCACACTTGTCAACTGGCTAAATGGTGCATAGAACTCAGTGGCTATGACATCCACTATGAACCACGATGAACCATAAAGGCCCAACCACTAGCCGACTTTATGGCAAAACATTTAGTCTACCCCATCGAACAAGGACTATCGAGGTTACCATTAGACCAACCAACTCCTCCTGAATAGAATATGTACATCAACGGTGCATCCGACATCGAACACCCTGGAGGAGGAATATACCTCATAGGACCACATGGTATGAAAATAGACTTACGAGTCACATTCCAGTTTCCTGTCACCAATAATATGGCTAAATACGAGTAATGATAGCTGGCCTAAAGATGGCCATCAAAGATGGCCTATGATGACTCTTCATCCAGAGTGATTCACAACTCGTTATGGGACAAGTCACGGCACAAATAGATTGTAGAGACCCCACTTTGATGAAGTACCTACACCTCGTTCAGGGACTACAAGAATAGTTCAAAACTCTCCAAATCAACAAAATCCCACGAGCCCAAAACACTCGAGCTGACAAACTATCTAAGGGATGCCTACAGTCTAGCCTCGAAACTCTAGCTCAGCCTTCCATACATCATATAAATACACTCACCTAATCCATCTATGATGATTGGCAACAACCGATCCTACAATACCTCACAACTGGTTCAATCTAGGGCACACCACTAGAATACAAGCAAATTCACACCAACTCTGCCAAACAGGTCGTGATAGATGGTACACTTTGGCGATGAGGATACTCTACACCCCTATAATGGTGCCTTGATAATGAGGATGCTATGAAAGTTTCAAAGAGGTGCATGAAGGAATATGTGGTGCACACATAGGATCCCAAGCACTTGCACACAAGTGCTTATGTCTAGGCTATTACTGGAAAACTCTAAAGAAAGATGCCCATGACCTAGTAAGAAAGTGCCACAACTGCCAACTCAATCACAGAGTCTAACAACTTCCTTCAAACGAGGTTGTCACCAAAACATATCTAACCTCGTTTGCCCTGTGAGGACTAGACCTAATTGGTCTAATGCCACGAGATCCAGGATAGTACAAATTCTGCGTTGTAGCTGTGGACTACTTCATAAAATGGATGGAGGTCGAGCCACTGACCATAATTACTACACCCAAGATAATAACTTTCGTGTGAAACAACCTCGTATCAAAGTATGGCACCCCAAAGGCCATAATTACAGACAATGACACATAATTGAAAAGCAACAAGATGAAGGATTGGGCCAAAAAAATGCATATCAGAATGCTTTATGCCCCCGTAGAACATCCACAATCCAAAGGACAAGTCAAAGTCACAAACAGAATAATTAAAGAAGGCTTAAAGAAGCACCTCGATGAAGCCAAAGGAAAATTGGTTAAAGAACTACCAAGTGTTCTTTGGGATTATAGAACTACTGGCAGGGGACCAACCAGTGAAACACCATTCACCCTCATCTATGACACATATGCACTCCTACCTATTGAAGTGAAAGTACCAATTGTTCGAACTCTCTTATATGATGCTCCATATAACGAAAGTGGTCTACGAGCCCAACTTGACTTAATTGAAGAAGTTAGAGAATGAGCCAGACTTCACCTGATGACACTTAACCAATGAGCGAACCTCACACACAACTTCAAAGTTAAAACTCTGGAAATTCAAGTTAGATGTTTGGCCTACTCAAATCTGAACTTATTGGAAGAAACCCTGGACAAGGGACATTACGACCCAATTGGTTAGGGCCTTATATCGTTTACAAAGAAGAAAAAAGAGGCATATTCAAACTTTAGGATAAAAAAGGTAAAGTCCTAAAGCATACTTACCATTCAGATGATTTGAGACCTTACTGAGTATAAACATTGAGACAATTTTTGGAAGAAATAAAGCACCTTTATTTCAGAAATAGAAATTACAAACAAATAAGAACAAGGAGTTACCCACAACCTACTTGGACCCTCCTTCCTATACAACTACATTTTCTTTAGGGACCTCTTTTGTAGGTTGATCCCCATTTACAACTATAGCCCTCTTAGGGGCATCTGCACTACCTAAGACCTTCTGATAAGGAAATCATACCCTTAGTCTCTAGCCTTCAATGGCCCACTTAAAGAGGTCCTCATCCTCTGGCTTGTCCATCTTCATAGCGTCTAGGCCTTCAAGAGGGATGTCATTCTCAATTTGATGATGGTAGCGAAGGAAGCCTTCTAAAAAGATAAGGCTTCTACTCCTTTCTGTCGTCACCGCCTCCTCTGCCAAAACATCTACGACATCACTAACTCGAGGCATCCTTTGAGCAACAATTCTAACAAAGTGAGGAGGCACCAAGCTCTCCTCCTCAAATAGTCCAAGTACAAGCTTGGCCTCCAAAGCAGCACAAGCCTGCAGGTCTCCCAAGCTTGATCCAACAACTTGGTCGAGGACCCTGGTAGAGCTTAACAACCGCTCGGGTGCAATCCTCATCAATTCATGAAACTGTGCCACTCTCAAAGATAACTCTACAATCAAGTCATCCTTTTACTATAGGCTGACTTGGGATGCCTCGTACTCCCTCCTCGCTAACTCAATGGCCCCGTGTTTTGTTTTTGACTCAAGCTTAAAGGCTTGAGCCGGTTCTTGTTCCTGCTTCACCATGGCCTGAGCACTCGAGGCCATCTCATCAGTTTTCTCCACCTGCTTCTTTAATGCCTCAAACTGCGAGGTATAAGCACCCTTCAGCTCGAGGTGAGCCATCTACACCTTCTCCACTTCATTATTTCTCTCCTCGCGCGCCTTTTTCAGGGCCTCTTCCTCATCAGCCCTTGGATTTTTGCTCTAACACCTTTATGTGAGCACACAGATTGTGCTTAAGGACACTATCCCTTGTGGCCTTCTGCCACACCCTGTAGTTCAAACAAAGTTGCCTATAACACAAAAAAAAAAGGTTCAGACATCCAAAAAAGGAAGCAAAACATAAAGATAAAATATAATACATGTCTACTTACAAGTTGAAGCGTTTGGCACGCCGTCCTCACCATGTCAACTTCTCCCTCATTCGTATGAGCAAGTAAATGCCTATCACGAGGAAGCATCATGCCTTTAACAGCACAAAGCCTGACATCTTCACCATCCAGCAACAATGATTCATTATTGGCAATGATCATTACGGGGTCCCAAGCGGTGTTGGGATCCCACCCCTTTTGACCAAAGACCTCATTCCTCATCTTCAAACCCAGGTCTGCCACAACGTCCGGTTTGAACCTACGGTCCAAAACCTGCATACTCTAGGGTAGCTTCACCCTAACGGGCTCACCACCACTATGGACATACTCAATAGGCCCCATTAGTGGAGCACGCCTCACCATCGCCATGAAGCCCGTCACTTCATTAGGAGAATAAAGAGCCTCACCCTTGACTACAATACCCTTCCCTTTATCCACGACCATGGTGGAAGGGTCTTCTAACGAGGTAGCGCCAACGGGCCTCTCCACCTCCACCTCCTCCTCTTCATCTTTTCCAACTACAAATAAACACACAAGTTAGTAGACTACAAATACAAAAAACATCATAACAAAGTAAAATGAAACCTACCAAGCCTGCGACGCTTACATTGAACAAGCCTCGAGGAATCCTCTAAGTCATCACTCACCATAATGGATAGAAAGTGTGTGTCTAATCTATTATGAATGCAAGTGGACAACGAGAGATGAATGAGTGTGATGGTGATATGTGAATATGAGCAAACAAATAAATGCAAACAAGAAAGGGATTAAAAGACAACACTTATGGACTCTTGCTTGTGGGCTCTCCAAGGGTGATCATGCATAGTAAAGGTCATATGTGCGTATATCAACTTGTGTCTTAGAGACGTGATATCTTTAATTTCTCCGATAAATTGCAGAGGTCATTATAACTCTCGGCGGACCAACTATCTGATTTTGAGGAATCTGAATCTAAACCACTCGTCCCAAAAACAACACACACAATCTGAAATAATACAAAATCCTACGAGATGAGGAAATAACACAAAGTCTCTGATCATGCTATACGAGAGTTTCAAAAGTTGGTTTGCTTTCCTGTCAGATAAGTAACCCATCTCTCAACAAAACTTGTCCTAAGCTAGCCACTCTCATGCACTAAAGATGATGCTTTCGAGGCTTTACAATGCCTAACGTTCACCACTAACTAACTTTTCTAGAGTCATAGAGAATGCTAGAAATTTAGTCAATCGATCCCGTAAGTCTACCGTGATAAAATTCATCTCAGACATTTGATCAAACACATAGATGATATGGCAATGTATCCCAGAAAACATGCATAGTATGGTGGAAAAGGTACGTAGGAGATCAAAAGCTTGCATACAAGATCATGAGACAAGTTACTTAAGCTATAAGTAAGAAATTACTAAGACATATCATATTTTCTACTCTATGAATACTGTGAACATAGAGAAAACAACAATCAATACCAAAAGTAAGATGAAATAGAAGAGGGAAGAGTATATTTAACCAAACAAATGATGATCCACAAGTTGGCCCTTCAACCCCTAATGAAATTGTGGTTGAAGGTTTTAAACCCTAGCTAAAAATAGCCCCAAAATGCTCAAAGTGTGCTGAAATTCGTAGAGGGCAAAAAAACTTTCTAAAACTTGGTCTAAAAATGTATATATACTAAAATTAAAGTCCCTAAATGCTGCCTAACATAATAAGCATGAAAACTGGCTGAACAGGGGTAAAAATGGACTAAAATCATTGTACAAAATGGTTATTCTCATGAAGCTTTGAGGAAAGTGACCTTGGAATGAGCTGGACGGCTATGTGAAGGAGGTTATGTGCGGGAGTCACGTCTGCACGTAACTCGCAGGCAAATAATGTCCACACTAGTCTCCCACCGGCTGCTGCTCATAGTCTCGCATGAAGACCCTAACTTTCGCACAGCCTTGACGTTTCATGATCAAGATCCATACATAACCTCCGCGGTTATGTGCGGAAGTACTCCAACACTAAACATCCACCCATTACCATCCTCAATTGCTCCGTCTTACAATTTTATCATACTTCTTTTTCCAATGAGCAATTGAGTCCTTCCACCTCTTTTGTAGACTTTAGCTCCTTCATTTAACCCAACATTTTGCACTTTGACCCACAATTGTCCAATTTTCATCCTGAGCATTCAATCTATGCACTTTTATCTCTTTTTCACCACTACATCCTCACACCTATAAAATATAAAAAATAACAAGTAAAGTGCATTTTTTACCAAGAAAGTAAGCACAATTGATGGAGTTAATGCCTTAAACACTTCGGAAATGTGTGTGTATGTGCACACACAACACCCCGTAAATCCAAACTATTGTTAGTCCCTAGCAACGCAAATATCTAGGAAAATTAAGACTGAAAGACACCTAATTTAACCACCTAGTATATTTACAAAGCATTTGGTGTAGGCAAGTAAAATCAATGTGTTCATGCAACTAGGAGTCTACTATTCAACAAAGCTTGAGTGCTATTAAAGAAAAACCTTACTCTTCTGTAGTGTGCAAGTTAACAATTTGTGAAGAATTAGAAGTAAGTTTACAAAGCACAATCTAATGGGCATGTTGGTTTTGAGCATTTATTACCTCTTAAGAAAAATCTAGACTCATATGTTAATAGATGCCGATTAGTCACAAGATTTCCCATTGCTACACACTTCTGTTCCTCTCAACTTTCTTTCTTTCTTTTTTTCTTTTTTTGGAGCTTATTCTTTTTCTTTCTCACTCACTATTTTTTGTCTCTTTTTTCATTTTCAACTTTCTCTTGTGTTACTCACGTTCTTATACAGTTTCTCTTATTTGCACTCTTTTTTAATATTTTTCTATTTTTACAACTTTTTTTCCTTTTATTTGGTGTGAGAATGGTGTCCTAAGCTCTCAAGATAGGTATTTGGAAGAGGGGCAAGAGGCCACAAAATTGTATTCGCTCCCGTGTCTAGAGCATCATTTCAACCATACCACCTCAAGGTAGGAGTAAACACATACTTGTACTTTCAACTTGCACTCGAAAGATAGGGTTGAGGCATGTAAACGTGTGGTTCATTCATAACACAACCGTCATTCCAAGTGATATCAAGCCTAGAGTAAAAGTATTAGGCAACCACCTAGAAATTCTCATTCACAAGCTAGCTAAATAAAGTTTCCTACAATACTATTAACCTAGGCTTCAAGCTCTTGTAGGTGAAGTTTCATGTTTAAAACCAACTTTAGCCAAATATTATACTACACAAATCTCAAAGTAAAACTTCACAAAAAGTTCAACAAAACACTTCAACAAGTAAGATCCGTCCATAGTAGAACTCAAGATAACTACATGAAAGCACTATTCCATCATCGAATGCATGAAAACACTCATCACATCCTACATACAAATTACCTACAAAAAGTTTCATGTTTCTAATTTTCTAGAAAAAGGCAAACTAGATGATTGCAAGGTGTTTAAGACACACAAAACTCATCA
>JBBYHH010489652.1:0-11183 GCA_038382905.1 Daphne laureola
TGGAATGCTCACTTTTTAGTTCAGGCCCTGAGTTGCCCAACTCGTTAAAGTTCAGGGTACTAAATAGGTATTTAGCCTTTTAAAAACTAATTACTTAGTTTGCAAGAAAATAAAGAAAAGTTATGTTCAACCTATAAAGATAGAAACTATATGCTTGTAGGGTGTGTTAAAGACTCTAAAGACATTAAGAGGCATATCATCCAATCTTCACATGTTGTACGTGTAATTCCCCCCAAACCTAATGTAAAGCATATATGCAATGTATAGATGGGAAATAGAGAGGGAGACTAGAAATATAGTATCTCATGTTCCTTATGAAGGTGTGGGCATCTCATACAGCCCAAAGTATCCAAAAAGTGGAGAGTCAAGTCATATGTACAAAAGATATTCTAGAGTCTTGAAAAGATGTAAAAGACAGCAAGAAAGACTCTAGAGAAGAGGGGTTGTGACTTGAATTTAATCCTGATAATGCAAATATAAATGTAACACAAGTCACACAAAGGCACGATGCACAAATGAACATGTTTTTGAAATGTGAGAAAAACATAATGTATGAAAAATCAGCACAGCATGTACAAAGCAATTGTGTCATGTGCAAGTGTAACACACATGTGTACCATGGCTTAAATATCATGACACAAGTTCACATGTGGCAAGTAATCATGCTCTCTCAACAAGCAAGAAAGTACTCAAATCATAGAAGAAGTAAATCATCCATGCTTAATTGCAACACATCATTCATAGCAAGGAAAGCATGGCAAGGTTAAGACATGAAGTTGAAGCATGAAGTCTCTAGTCTTAGAAATTCAGTCCAATAATGAAAAGCAGTCATGCTAGCTTAGATAAATGCTAAAGACTTATAAACTTGTCTTGCCTCTTGTTGAATGATTGGTTTGTGTTGAGCCAAGTGCTGAAATTGTGATGGTGGAAGATATGGGAAGTTTAAGTGACACACTTGAAGATCGGATGATGATTCTAAGGTGTGAGGAGACATTTTTAGATGGCGTACAGAACTTGGTAACATCACTTTTCCTCCATTTACGTAACGCCAGGAGTTGACCTACAACTCCAACTATCGTCTGAGTTTGTCCAAAGCTTTGATGCGTTACCACCTGGAGCTAATGCCTTAGACAAACTAGAATGAGCAAATGGTTGTATATGTATGCCTACTCGCCTCTTCATGGCGCTTGCTCATCATCAGAGTTCCAACTCAAGCCCAATGGAGCACACAGCACTAACTATGGAAACAACACCGTGTGTTCCAAAATATCATCTTCACCTTGATTAATTTTACTTTATCTGTCTTCTTTTAGATTGACTCTTCTATCCTGCTTGACTGACAATTGCACCACTTGAGAGTTGAGTTTTGGAACCATTGTTGAAATGCTTGAACTTGGGAGAAGTTGAAGATTTAGCCTTCTGGCAGTAGGCTAGCGCGACAATATATCAATGCTTGGCGTAAAGGCTGAGGGTTGCGTATGGTTCACGCTGAAGGCACTGCTCAGCCTAGAAGGGTTATGCGAGGTCGCGCACCATCATGCAGGAGGGGTCACGCAGGCTTCTTGAACTTGTGAGGCATGAGGTCGCACCACTTTGGGGTCGCACCATGGTCTTCATGCTCGAGGGTCGAGCAAAGGGGTCGTGCTGGGGTTGCGCCTTGGCATCGCATAAAATTCACCACCTACAGGACACTCATTCCAGGGGTCATGATGGGTCTTGTAGTAGGGTCGCGCTTCATTTGGCAGAAGCTCATCTGCTGTAATTCCTCTGTCAAAATTTTTGTCCTTCAATCTTCACCCAAATGTTAGACTTTCAACCTCTTTAACATTGAATTTCATCGCTCTTGTCCTGGAAAACTCAACTCCCCAAAGTGCATCAATCCAAATTATTTACAATGCAAAGCAAGAAAATAAACATGCTCTATACTAAAATGAATGCAAAACACACAACACACAAATTATCCAAACTTTCACTCGATTGCCCGGCAACTGCGCCAATTTGATGCTAAGGCTTTTTGCATGTATATTGGAATCAAGTACAGGTTCAAGCAATAACAGTCAAATACATTTATAAACACCTCATTAGCCTTAAATTTGTCTTATCATAGTATAATGCCTCTAAATGAGGGATTGAATCAAAGAGAATCAGAGCGTTTGGTGATCAAGCATGCTAAGTGTTTTATTCATCGTGAATGCAAGATGGTAGCAATAAATTAGAGATGGAGATGGCATGATGATGGTGAATCAACTGACATAAAAGATAACAAATGGAGAGGAAGAAGGTAACAAACATGGATATAGGCTCTCTAAGGGTCAGTGTTGGTCCTAGTGAACATGCGTGAGCGTAAGAAGATGTTCTAGACGTGGTCATCTCTAATTCACAGCCCCTCCTTGTGAAGGTCATCTCTGACTCTCCACGAAGGACCTCTGATCCATAGGAACGGGATCTAAAACATATAGCATGGAATCACTCGCATATCATAAACTACACTAATCCCTTCGAGATTTGGATATCTCATCTCTCCTACTCAATCAATTCATCAAAACAGTGATAGTTTACAACATGAGTCTCATGGTATGTAAACAAGTGATTCTAAGCTTAGGTTTCCCTCCTCTCGGACAAGCAACCACTCTCTCCAAGGTTGAGGCTTTAGAAACTCTCATCCTCTAAAGATACTAAACCGAGGGTCGATTCCAATACTGAACCTTAACCACTAATTGGTCCTCTTGTGCTCTGAATTTTCCCAATCATCTAGCTCTCATGGTCTCAATCAACGCAATCCCTCATGGGCCAACCATCGATTGACAAATAACATGGAAGTAAGGGACCAACAAACAAGCATGCATAAATGGTAAAATGCGTGAGAAGCTAGAATCCAAAGATACGAGAAATTGAATGATCTCTAACAAGTCTAATGTTGATCAAAGCCCTCCTAGACATTTGATCAAACACCTAGATCATACGACTGAAATTGGTCAGAAATCATACGTATTTTAACATGGAAATCACACAAGAAATCATTATCATGCTTCATACGACATGTTCCTTAAACTCTAAGCAAGAAATAGCTAAGATATAGCATCAATTATACTCTATTAATGCTAGAAACATGATGAAAACAACAATCAATAGCAACATGAATTAATGAAATAAACAGAGGAAGAAGAGATATCACCCAAGAATGCTTCTCCATAAATTATCCATTCAACCCCCCATTAAATTGGGGTTAAAGAGCTTAAACTCTAGCTGGAATAAGCCCAAAATATATTGATTTCATAGTTCCCAATGTCTCCTTCTATCTATGTCTAACCCTTAGCCTAAAGGGCTATATATACTAAATCTATGGACCTCAACTGCCCCTTAACCATATATATACAGAAAGGGATCATTAAGGGTAGTTTGGGACCAAGGGAAATGATGTAAAGTTGAGGATAAGCTTGAATCTCTATGGAATCGCCTCTGCTATCATGGGTCACGCTTGAGGGTGTCGCACTAGAGATTAAGGCGTGCGTGTGGGTCGGCGTCGAACCTTGTTAACTTGGCTACCGCGACACACGACTTAAGGTCATGTTGTGTATTCGTCGACAGCTCCATTTTTACTCTCTTCTTTTACTTGACTCTTCGTTTTGACCCGAGAATTTATGCATTGACCCGGTAACATTTGGAATCAGTCTCTAAGTCCCGAAAAGTGTCCTTTTCCTCCATGCATCATGCATTGTAGCTACACTACAGAGCCAATAGAAATACTGCTTCTTGCTTATGATCTGTAGTTAACTATTATGCGTGTTTTTTCTTATGTTATGGAATTTCAGGTAAATGGTCAGAACTCCGATAACAATTTATGCATCCGGAGATGCGGGATACAGACCCCGCTCTGTCTGATAATGTTGATAGAATGCAGTGGATGCCCAGGCAATCGTTAATACCGATTAAGCCACGAGATAGGACCGCAGAGATGATACATTCTGGTTCAGAGGATCTGACATATGATGATGTTGATGATGATAATGATTATGATGCTGATGATGATGAGGATGATGATAACAGACACCCCGTTCACGGAGGGTATGGTCGGAGGTTAGAGTCGATCGATCTATACAGGACCGACTATGTAATGGTGGTGGGCTTTGGTATAGTCATTGCCACCGTGTCAAGGATGTAAATGATGATTGTTTAAATGATGCCCAGAGGGCCCAGAGGCCTCGGGTGAGTGCGTCACAGGTCCTAATGGGTTAACCTTGCTAGAGCGCTTACAGCGTCTTGGTCCCCCTTGATTTACAGGTAAGGGAAGGCCGAAGGCGGCTGAGTATGGAATACAGATATGAAATTGGTTTTGGGAGGCTGTGTCACCACCCCTCTGTGATACTTGTCGGAAAGTGTGCGGAAGCTGTTAATTGAGGCAGTCGGTGACGTCGAAGCGAAGTTCGTCATGAGTTACCGTCTCGAAAACCCGCCCATTTTTAAATTAGCTTAGGTTTCTAACGCCTTTTTACAGGTTTTTAAGGCATTCCGTTTACCTAATTTCCTAAACCTGCGCCCAGAAAAACGTTAGTAGTTTTACAGGATATCGCGTGTCATAACGGTATTTAAACTTATACATCATAAACGAACTGCCGCCCACTTCGTTGGGCATGGAGTTTCACCATACAATTATACGATTATCTGATCTATATGCATGCATACTATCCTACAGAGCCATATTAAACTTAAGTCTTACTTTGCTCCCAGCGGGCACCATTAAGTTACTGCTTACATGCACTATAAGAAAAACCCCGTTATTCGATTTCAGACTCCATAATCAAACGATACAATACAAAAGACCAATCGAGACTACCCTCACATAACAATGATCTAATTCAGGAAGACAGAATGTACCTGGCGGTACCCATAAATGTACCTGACGGTACCCATAAATGTACCTGGCGGTACCCATAACATATTAGCCGCGCGGACTATCCCGCGGGCTACCGAACAGTATTTCCTGAAAAAGATTTACAATAAGGGGGTGAGTCCTCGAAAGGTACTCAGTAAGGGCAAGGGCATATCTAGCGGATAAAAATGCGAAAACCTGCAGAAAACGTTAGCATACGAAAATGGTCGAGGTGGTTGCGTCCAAACTCACCGACCGGGACCCAGTGGCTGGAGATTTACCAGTCGGGTCGTACATACATGGTCGCATGGTACTAGCGGGGGTGATCAACCCCACGGCTGAAGCCGTATCATACATAGATGGTCAAACCGACCAAAGAAACATAATGTAGAGTGCTTCAAGTAAAGGACTTGCATACCACTAGACATGCTTACCAGACTGGTCAAGGGCCCCACCACTCGCCCAGAACCCGCCTTAACTAGCCTAATATACCCTGCGTTAATCCCCAAAAAGGTATATTAAGAAAGTTGAACTCTTACCTCAGAAATCGGAATAATCTACTGAAGCTCCTACCGCCTCGTAGATATTCCCGGTAATATCAGAACCTATCTGATAACAAAACATAATGGAATCTTAGTTTATAACTAAAATTCCCATACATACATACTTTTTCCCATAACAAAATAAAGTTGACTTTGAAAGTCAACCACGTCATGCTTTATTCTTCAATTTTTTTCCAAATGCTCACTTTAGTCCATAAATCACAAAAGTGATAACTTTATATTTAAAGTGTCCATATATTATTTCGTAGCTTGACATAGTTGACTTTCCTTTCCTTTATCCATAATTACACTTTTTGTCCCTAAACTTTTTAGGAACTTATTAATTTGGCCCATAGATCCACATAATGCAAAATTTTCCCACAAAGTCCATTATTTAATATATTTCACTTAATTAGTGAAATTACCTTAACTTTTCTTAGAAATTGCACAAGTCATCAATACTTTTACCGAAGGTGCAATTTTACCCAAAACTTTTATAAAGTTACAAAAATTCCATTTTTGTTAACTTTTTCAACTTAAACAATTAATCCCATAATTTCGGCGATTTAAGGCCCAATTCGGCCCAAGGCCTAATTTCTCGGTTTCCTTTCAATCCAACCTTAAACTTTTCATAAGTGTCACTTTTCATACTTGAACTTTATTTCCTTAAACAAATTACCAATTAATTCCATAAAGTGACACTTTTCCCATAATTCTTCAATTTTACCAAAACCACTTGGGTTTTCGGTTTTGGCCCAAATATTTTGGCCCATATTCAATTTCAACCTTAAACTTTCAAAAGTGTCATTTTTAATCCACAAACTTTATTTACTTCCATACTTATCCATTTTAATCCATACAAATGACACTTTTTTCATAAAACTCCAAATATTTCTAAAACTTCCTTAAGTTTTGGTTTTGGACCCAATATTTCGGTCCATTTTCATTTTTGACCCAAATTTCATCTAATCTCTCATTTTATCCCATAAATAGTATTATTCCACCAAAACTTAAATTAAACACCAAATAGTTTTCTCAAAATATTTTATCCAATTCATCCCAGCCATTAATTTTCGGCCCAAAATCCATTTTGAGCCCAAACTTTATCAAACTTCCCATTTTCACTTCCAACCTTCATTTACTTAATCAAATCACCAATTAATCCCATATAATCAACATTTAATAACAAAATTTCTTCATCCAAGATTTCCACCAAAGTTTCGGCCATCACTCTTTTTCTTCACTAAATCATTTCCATTTTTAACCATATCTTAAACACATCACAAAGATGCTTCTAATACCTTTTCTTCAACAAAATCCAACCAATTCCAACATACAAAAATCCTTATGATTTTTGGCCTCAACACTAATTTTCCAATATATTTATTTTCCAATTATTCCAATGAATACATAACTTCAAATCTTCACAAACAACTCCATAACATCATTTCTTAACCAAATCTTGAACAATATCAACACCAATTTCAACCATCATTTTCGGCCCCAACAACAAACACCCATCCAACAAGTTTTTCATACTCAATCAATCACAAATCATGCTTAATATACTTCCATAAACATGCTCGAACCATAATCTGATCTCAAATCCTCATAAAAATCAAGAACATGATTACTCCCTTAATCATAGCTTAAGAACTTAATAACTTGCTCACCTTAATCCATTTCTTGGATGAATCTTAAATCTTAGAAGCTTGAAAATCACCAAGGATTGGCCCCCAAAATCGGCCTCATCAACAAAGAAGAAGGAAGGGATTATTTCCCATAATTCAAGCTTAATACTTAGCTAATTAATCAAGAAACCATTCTTACCTCTTTATTCTTGATTAATCATTGATCCTTAAAGATTGAAGATGAGAAAAAATGGAAGAACACCACCATGGAAGGGCAGCTCCAAATCGGCAGCCTAAGAGGAAGAGAGAAGACCATTTTTTGTGTATTTGACTTTTTCTTTCCTTTTCTTACTACATAAACCTTTATCTACTTACTTAATTCTTTTAATAACCCATTTATCCAAAAATAAGTAGATAATGCAAGAACCTTATCCCGTCATCTCTAACCTCCACCATTTGATTGGATTTTGTAATCCATCAAGCCATTAAATAACAAACACATGTAATCCACTCACTTTTATTTACTTACTTTTCTAAATAACTCTTTATCTCATAAAAATGCATCATTCCCACTCAAGCCCACTTCTAGGCCCATAAATTCGGTCAGCACCTTTGCAAAATTCGAATTGGTCTTTTTGGCCTAATTTTCTAAAATGACCATTTTGCTCACCGAAACTAATTTTTGACAAAATGTCCCGGGATTTTCAAAATGTTCCAAATTGTTGAAATCCTACAAAATGGACTTTAAATAAATTCTCGGGTCATGAGAATTATCAGAAACATAACAATTATCTCATTTACCCAATAATACCTTTTTCATGTGTTAGTGGAAAGTGACATCATCCCACTAATTCTTTACTTTAATCACATGTCAACACATGTATTCCACCAATTTCATAATTTAATATAATACCCCAATATTTATAAATACTTTCCATTATCTTTCTGATGCTTCATAAATTCGAAATTACCAATATCCTTAAATGATATTCTCGTCAAATTTCTGAAATGGCCATTTTACCCTCCCGATATGAATTTTGGTAAAATAGCTCAAGGCACATATTTAATTCCACTGATGTGAAATACCTCAGAAATATTTCTCAATTCAATTCCTAGCACATGGGAAATATAACAAAACGTGTCCCGCATGCTTCAAAATAAAATCCCAGAAATTACAAATTTTACCATCCGGTAATTTTCCCTGGTTTCCACCACTTTTCTGGTGGTGGCTGTAACAATTCTCCCCCTCTTATGACTCTTGGTCCCCCAAGAGTATACTAACTCCAAAACCAAACAATCACTAATATTCTTACAGAGAATTGTACCGCAAGTTACGCAAAATAATTTATTCCCCGAATCCTTTTAGAGGAATTGACCGTTGAGCCGTCTGCGGCCAATACCCAACTACAGAGTAGTTACCATTACTTTTCCTATCGATACCACCTTGTCACGAATTATATATAATACCAAGATGTTGTCAACTTGGGAATATCTTTCAAACCCTTCACAATTTTATTCCTTCTCTGGCATAAATTTCTTTCAATCCACCTCCCAGGTGAAACGCATCTTATCAAAGTTCTGTGTCACAGATTAACCACCCTTACGTGATAATCATCAAATTTACATAAATTCCTTTCGAACATATTCCCAATCTCAGAACTATATCATTATGGTGCAAAACATAGCAGAATAGATCAGAACATAGAGAAACACACAACCGTGGTGCAGAACTGAGCAAACAAATTGAAACTGATCAGATCAGGTCAGACCTGTCAGAGCAAATCAGAACAATACAAACATAGTTGTGATGTGAACAGAACACCTGTATGGTGTAAACTGAACAAACGACCGATGTCGGATTCCTTATCAAAACATTCAAATCGTAGTTAAAACATGATCACATACGGTAGATCCTTTTCAAAGGTATTTCCGATCGTGCTATACGATATGAGTCGTTACCATACTGAATGGAGTTCAAAACTTCTACGGATTCCCAGAAGACAAACTATACCAAAAAAAAAAACCATATATCCTCTTAACTTAGATTTGTCAGAATACTGACCATTCATAATGACTTTCCAATGTTCCGTGAGATGTCGATCCCCTAACTTTCCCTTGAACTAACTGAACATTGAACCGATACCATAACGGATTTCTCATATCAGATTCATTATAGACAGCATGTTGGCGTTGCACATAACATAACTAATACCGAACAGATTTCTGGGCAACCCAGCCCCGAAACAGAACTCCAGATGAAGTGTCATAATTTATTCCTGAATTGAACATGTTTGTGTGTCGGTGCAATGTGAAGCGAAATTGTTGTAGAATATTTCAACACTGTTTCCTTCGTTACGGATCAATAACTTTCAGAAGAGGAACTTTCGTCTTCCCGCTCAGATTTACCTTGAACTCATTCCCGAACAGCTTATCCTCCTTGAGACGAGCCGTTCCATCGTACTTTTCAATAACTTATTCCAACATTCTTACTTGCAATTTCAGATTAGAAGGGGATACCAATTTCCACTTACAATTTTCTGGTCCTTTGGTACTGAAATTTCCCACCAGAAAATGATTCTCGTTTTCCACATCACGAGCCAGTCACAACTTATCAACATGGTTCCTCATCCATTTTTTTTATTACGAGCATTCCTAACTTAATTACTGTAATTCCTCATTCATAAATTCTTACAGAACAATTCAGTTTTTCCAACTAAAACTGTTTCTCAACAGACCTCCTGTCGGTCTAATATTTTTAATAAATTCCTCATATTTCCAAAACATGTTCTGTAAATGTTTTGTCAAACTAGACACATAGGGATATCCACACAAAACTTTTTATCTCGAAATACCCAGCCAAATAGTACAGTTAATTCATACAAGTTTGGCCATAAATACAGATTTCCTGAAAAATAGCTTTTTGTACGTACTTCCCATGTAATTTTGTAGCCAACCTTACCACCGAGTCAGAATCCGCAGATTGGGGTACATAACTAATAGGTAACTCCTAAAGATTGGAATACCCAGTGTGCTCACAAACACCGAATCACTAAACTGTAATTTATTTCACTTCACGGTTCTAATGGCTCCACTTCCTGTCAACTTATTTTCTAATTTCTCATACTCAAACCACCGTCTATCAGGCAGGAGTGGTAGTTTAAACTACCATATAGAGCCTAAGCAGCGTCCCATCCTTCGGGCGCATCTCGTTGCACCCTGAGTCAATTGTCGATATTTTTACACAGCAACCACAGAGAGTACCGAGTCCTAAGACTACTGGTACTTAATAACCTATATTGAACTAATATTGGATACTCCGTTAATCCTTTATGTAACCTTATACACCCAAAAAAACATCTTATCCTTGTTGAACTTTCCATTTTTGGAGTTTTAATCCATTCCTGAACATCATGTCTTATGATGCTACAATGCTCATTCAAACAGCAAATTTACAGCTTTACTAGTCGTTGGTAAAACATTTCTATAAAATTTTATAGGTGTCCAAATTTAACTTTGTAAAGTTTACCTTAAACTACCCACATGAGGATATGCTCACCCAACTTTTCAAAATTTTTGGCAAGGCCATTTGGTACAGTTTATTCGGCCAAGATTGATCAAAATATCCCGCAGAATTTCCTACTTCTAGCAGACCACCAGTTACTCCAACATTTTTAGTAAATTCTACAATTGTCCAAAACACAATCCGAAAATTGTGTGGTAAACTAGACATACAGGTCTACAACAAAAACACTTTGTAGAATTTTCCAATGAACCAATTGGTACATTTTATTCAAACAATATTGGTAAAAGTCTGCCAGTTTTCTTTAAAACTGGTTTTGTGTCTAGCCTTTAATTCCATTCGTTTCTTTCATATACTTCCAGCTGAAGTGGGCGTTCTACCCCTGTTCTCTATTCCAAAGTGTGAGTGTTTCTCACCAAATCATCATATTCCTTGGCGCGTTTCATCTTTGCAATCATTAGTTTCCTACTTTTTCATATGTGTATCCTTGCTTCGATCATCGAACTTAACTCGTTGGCGATCCCAGATGACTTATCAAGTTTTTTGTTCACAAATTATGTGGGAGAACTTTTCCCATCTTAGACTGGGGTTTCGTCGTTCCCATCATTCAGACTATACCT
>JBBYHH010489763.1:0-11182 GCA_038382905.1 Daphne laureola
TGATCTGATATAATCCTAGCTAACTTCAATAACAGGAAACTTAACAACTTAACAACGGCTGGTAGACTAAGTCTTCAGCTGCTGCTGGACTTCGTTCCTCTGTAGTGGGGAGCACCATGATCTTCTACAGTCTTCACTGACACTCTTGCTAATGCTCACCTCCTATTGTTCCTCAGAAACCTTGAAAAAGGTGTAGGACAAGATAATGTTGTTAATGCCTTCCATTTTAGGGTCTGTTTCAATTTCTGGGTCAATATAGAAGAAAACCTGCCATGTAGTAACTTCAAGTTTAGTCTGAATGCATATAGCTTCGCTATGTACTCATATACGTAATTGTAACACTTACAGGCATGTCGATCTGCTCGCCAGGGAGAAGACGCTGCTCCTCGAAGCAAAAGCATTGGACCTTATTGAAGTACAGTGCAGCCTGGGTATGAAAGAAGAAGGAAAAAGAAAAATACGAACATAAAGTGAAGAACTTGCTTTACTTACATTATAAGGATTAATTTGATTCATAGCACTATTATTTCTATTATAAACAGCATAAAACAATACCAGATGCTTCCTACTTTCCTTGCTTCCATCATAATCTTTATTTCCATTAAAAAAAAAAGGCTTTATTTAATACGTTCTCTATGATAGACGGACTTCTCAAATTATCAATCGAAACCTTGATATGCATTTTTTCTAGCATTGATTGTGGCAATTTATGAGGAACGGTTTCAGACTCTCTTTTTTTTATGCCAACATCCTAAAACTAAATGAAGGCTACTAGAAGTCCAAAAAGACGGATTTAGAAATAATGAACATAGAAAATCTGTGCATATGCAATGAAAATACTTGCATGTATCAATACCTTCATAGGTGTAACATTGTAGGTAGAGACACCAGTAATAGGTTTTGAGCTTTTGTTTTCTGCAGTGTAAAATGCAAGCGCACTTTCTCCAGGCTTGACTCTTACCTAACAGGAAACATAAATACATAACACAAGATAGGATAAAAATTTAGAGCAACCAGAAGAAATATTTTATGATGAAAAGCACCTCTCTTTGAGTTGGAACAAATTTCCACGGCATTCCATCAGCTACATCAGCATTAAACTGCACTACAATTTCCCTACAAGATACCATACACAATTTCAATGAAGAATTCAGCAACATTCATAATAACCTCAGAATTTTTCCTGCAGTTCAAAAGTATAAGAACCAAAAGAAACGAAATTTATCAATTTAACTTTTCAAAGTTATGCTTGAATTTAAGCAGAAAATTGATGCATGGTATGTTGCAGTTCCAAAAGTAACACAATCAGAAGCAACATTTGCAACAAACTCAAAAACTTCCAACTCATCAACATAAAACAGAATTACTATAAGACTTCAAGCAACTTGCTCCACATCATATCTTAATTATCATTGTAGAATGTTCTAAGTTTTGAGATAAAGAAATGACCTTGTAGTGACAGTTCCATCTTTTATGTGACGTGCAATCTTGTCTTCAACAGTCTAAAGCAAACATGGCCTTATTTTTCAATGATAAACAGAGAGATTACTTAAAAAAACACTGAACCAACAAAGGCAAAAAAGGAAGGAATCATGAAACAAAGTCACACCTCAGGACGCGGAATGGTGCCCCCATACCCAGTAGCCTGGCAGAACCTTCGGTACAATGGGACAGCAGCATAGCTACCGCCAACCATCCCGAAAACCAAAGCAGTTAGGTAAAAGAGCATCTTTCTTGACTTTTGCTCTCTAGAAGCTTGCACAGAGTAACTGCGATGAATGCTATCCAGAGACAGTCTCGGAGATGACCCGAAACCATAGCAACGGGAATGAAAAGACTTGTTAAACAACCCTGAGCTATATTCACATCTTGCCCTTAAACTCCAAAAGGTGTTGCGTGAGCTACATCCATTTTCAACAGTGTGTTTACTAAACCCATACCTAAGATGTAACCTACACAGAGATCCCATTTCATTTTTAGAGAATACTGAATTTACAGATAAAGCTTCAAAAGTCCTCTAATCAATAGTCCACACTTATGGTGGAGATGAACAAAATTAACAACAAACTGAACGGCAACCAAAGTAAGCACGTCTAGACTAGTATTCTGTATTCGGGGGTATGTAGCAAAAAGTTCATACCTGGAGTCATGCAATAAGTAATTACGAAACGGAGAAACCCTTGCAGCAATCTTAGACCATGACATGATATTAAACACTGCCAAAAAGGAGATGAAAAGATTATAAATCCAATTGAAACAAATTCATCAAGAACAAAATTAGATTAAGAAATGAATGATCATCTGAATAACCTACTCCACAAGGACACAAAATCAATTACACAAGCGTCCATTAGCCACAATCGATTAACCAGAAAAGCATTGCAGGACATAAACCATCACCGATTAACAACTAATACTAGTCAGGTTTGCTACAGATCACAAGTTCTGAGCAGAAATGGGTGACAACAATAAGAGAGGACTTACGTCAGACACAGATCGATCGCTAAGCACATCAAATCCAACCTGCAAAACCATAAGTTCAAAATGTATCAGCAAAATCACACTAGTTGAAAATATATGCTCCACGCTTGGAAGATTCTTGAGTTCCTTTCAATCCAAACAGCATATAGAATAGCCGCAAATAGGCTGCTCACCAGGCAAAGCGACAGCACCGCCGGAGCCTCTCCGGCAATGGCTTCGGCTGGACAGGACAGTGTTCAGGCGACTGGTGCGGTGTTAATTCAGCGAACTTCCGATTTGAATTTGGTGAAAATCGCGATCGAAATAGGAGGCGAATTCAAGTCTAGAACAATTTCTCCAGAGCTAGTAGCTGCAGGAGGCGTGAGATTGGAAAATTACAGGGAAGTACATCAAATAGTGGACTGGTGGACAATCTAGCCCCCATCAATTGGATAGATTTCCTAATGGGCTTGGAGTTAACACTATCGGCTTACGATCCCGTTTGGGAATAATTATTTCAATTAGTTGTAATGTTTTAGATATTTTTTTAATGGTCATGATCAAATAACTACAGATTACAATTAAACACAAAAAGCAAAACGCTACCTGTAAATAGCTTCTTCAACACTACTTTAAAAAGTTGTTGTCAAACACACTTTACGTCTATAAAAGAGATAGTATGAGTTTGTGATTTTGGAAATTGTCATTAATAATCATTTTGGACACTCTCTTGAACATTTTTCCTATTAAACATTTGTCCTGTAATTATTTTGTGGGTATACTTGATTTTGGATCTATTAAAATGAATACAAGTGTTTAATCAGAAAATGAAATTAGTAGTTAAAGACAATGAAATTAATAATAAAAAGAGTCCTAGAACTTTATAGTCTTTAACTCTTGCCCACCCATTCTTTGTTATAGCAAAAACAAGTCTCCAACTTAACGATTACCGTCTCCGTCTGTCCTCACCTAAGCGATTCAGACACGAAGGCGTGGACCAGTCAACAGATTCAAATTGCCCGATTAAGGAAACGGGAATTCTTCCAGCTGCGTCAAATTTCTCACCGAAGCAATCTTCTGTCCTCCTGATCTTTGCAAAGACGAAGACAAGATCTGGGTTTGACTTGAAAACCAGGTCAGATTTCGTTTCCTGATGTATTTGAGAATTTAGATTCAGCACTTTTCTTGAAATCACCAAAAATCCAGATTTCTGGGGTTGATCTCTTGTTTTGTTTCTGTATCATTCTTCCATTTTTGGGGAAATTTGTGAACATTTTAAGCTTATTCTGCCGTGGTCATATACAAACATGACAAATGTGATTGTCTCTGTATATGTTTTATGATGATTGTACATGTAAAACCGAGGGTTTTGTTGCAGATCTTGTGATGGGTCAAGATGGCACATCCAGGTTCACAGTTGATGAAGCTCTTGTGGCTATGGGGTTTGGCAAGTTCCAGCTGTTAATGCTAGGGTATGCTGGAATGGGTTGGGTCTCTGAGGCAATGGAAATGATGCTCCTCTCTTTCATCGGTCCTGCTGTTCAATCTTTGTGGAACCTATCTGCTCATCAAGAGAGCCTAATAACCAGTATAGTTTTTGCTGGTATGCTTGTTGGGGCTTATTCATGGGGTGTTGTATCGGACAAGCATGGCCGAAGGTAAGTCCCATCTTTTGGTTTTTAGTACTCTCTTCGTCGCACAAATATCACAACTCTTTTTTTTGCCGTTTTCACAATATTTAATCTATAATTTATTTTTTATGAATTCATATATTTCTCATAATTTGCAATCTAAACTTTCTAGATATATTTTGTTTCACTATTTATCTTAGTAAAATTTTGAGTGAAACACTGCAATTTGAAACATCAAAGTCAAACACAATAATCTTTGTGGGACGGAGGAGTATATGCATAGTACTGTAGTTGCAAGGAGTGCAGGAACAAGATAACTACTACTCCAAGATAAGTTAACTTATTACAGAACTGAGTGAATGTCACCTGTGCTTAGTTATTTGCCTGTGTCTAGTTGTTAGTTATAGATTTATATAGTTAGATTAAGTTGATGATGAGCTAGTGCAATAGCTGTGAAGAATAGGAGTTCCAAAATAAGTAGTGGAGTATATGAGAGTGCATATTTACTGTGTGTGGTGATTGAGTGGCAGCTTATCCTTTGTTTGTTCATTTTAATTCACTTCTCTTCCCTCAGGAAAGGGTTTCTCATTACTGCAGTGGTTACCGCTGGAGCTGGATTTTTAAGTTCCCTGGCCCCAAACTATATCACCTTAATTTTGCTTCGTTGTTTGGTCGGCATTGGTCTTGGGGGAGGTCCGGTGCTCTCATCATGGTTTCTTGAGTTTATTCCTGCTCCAAATAGAGGCACCTGGATGGTTGTGTTTTCAGCGTTCTGGACTGTTGGGACCATTTTCGAAGCTTCACTTGCACTGGTATGGACTTGTGTGCATGTTCATCTTTAAGTTTCTTTATATGATGATGCATGTGCACCACGTAAAAGCTTCACTTGCTTTATGAATTCTTTCTTTCTAGTTTGTGATGCCAAACTTGGGTTGGAGGTGGTTGCTTGCGTTCTCCTCCCTCCCTTCATCACTTCTTCTATTGTTTTATCGGGCTGTACCTGAATCGCCAAGATTTTTATGCTCAAAAGGCAGAAACACCGAGGCGCTTGCTATTTTAGAGAAAGTAGCAAGAATGAATGGAGCCCAGTTGCCATCTGGAGTACTTGTTTCTGAGCATGAAATTGTGCTGGAGGAAAAGGTTTCCCAGTCAGAAGACTCGCATTTGCTTTCGCCCAAAAGTGATGAAGGTACAGTTGATGAGAGGGTGAGCTCCAAGACACAGGGGTTCTCGTCCATTTTCATGCTGCTATCTCCAGATCTTGCTAAGTCAACACTGCTTTTATGGGTGGTATTCGTGGGAAATGCGTTTTCATATTACGGCCTTGTGTTGCTGACGACAGAGTTAAATAATGGACGAAACAAATGTGGTTCAAATGAATTGCAGTCAGAAAAATCCAATGGTGTTAGCTACAAAGATGTCTTTATCACCAGTTTTGCAGGTTGTCTATCTCCTTGAACATTTATAAAACTATTCGCTTACATCCTTTGAGGAAGGGCACTTATTCAGTGGTGATTATGTTGCAGAGTTTCCCGGGCTCCTCCTATCTGCTGCCACTGTGGACAGATATGGTCGAAAGTTTTCGATGTCTTCCATGTTTTTCCTATGCTGTATCTTCCTGCTCCCATTAGTCGTCCACCAGAATCGAGGCCTAACGACAGCTCTTCTGTTCGCTGCTCGCATTTGCATCACAGCTACCTTCACAGTTGTGTATATTTATGCACCAGAGGTATGTCACAACATCTTCTCATTATCTGAAATTGGCATAAGATTAGGGCTTCAGTTAGTACTCTTTGTTATAGCTTAACAAGGTTGTAGAAGATTAGGGTCCGTTTAGTTATGAAAATTTTCCAAAATTTTCATAATTATTTTCCTTTGTAAATATTTGAATGTATAACTAGTTATTAAGTGATAGAAAACCTTATTTTCAAAATTTTGAGAATTCTAGTATTAAAATGAAGAACTGCAAAATAAGGTTTTCTATTTTAACACATGAGTTTTAAAAAAAACAAGATTTTCTCTTTTTAATAACTAGTTATGCATCCATCTATTTACAAAGAAAACTTAAAATTAAATTTTTGGAAAAATTTCATAACTAAACGGACTCTTAGCTTTACAAGTCTGGCGACAAAATGAGATCTTTGAACAAATTGAATGAATTTTAACATGCCTTTGTATAATTTCTAGATCTATCCAACTTCTTTGAGATCAACCGGCGTAGGAACAGCGAGCTCGATGGGACGAATCGGAGGAATGCTGTGCCCTCTTGTGGCAGTAGGTTTAATACACGGATGTCATCAAACTGAAGCCATTATCTTGTTCGTGGCCGTGGTCTTTGTGTCTGGCATCTGTGTGCTGCTTTTCCCGTTTGAAACGAAAGGACGTGAATTGAGTGATAAGGTACCCTCTTCCAGAAATGTCACTGAATCAGCTTAAATAATTTTTTTTCCTTTTTTGTAACAGTAAGATTGATAGTTTTAGATATGATACCGAAAAGATTTACACGAGGATTAAGGACTTGAGACATACATTTATACAGGGCAGGATTTTTTGGTTTAATGAAGTATCTGCTGTTCTTGAGAAGACAATGGAGGGAGAGTTTGATTTATAGATTTACAGAGAAAAAAATCCACAAAAGAACACAAAGAAGGAGAAAAACATTTCTCTGCATCTTGATAATCATCATAATGACCTATTATGTGCACTTAATCTTAGCGTTGTTAGGGTTCATGATTTAACGTTTATGATGTCAATTAATTGCTTAGAGTTAGTTAACATTACAAGTTCACACCAAAAAGTATAGTGACAGAGTTATGTTAGAGATGTCCTTGATGCAATGTTTGTATGTTGTGACAGTGAGCTGAAATTTCAATTTGCAATCACAGCTTTATTTTTACTTGCATAGTGAAATATTATGAGAAATGACAAGTTCAAATGCATGATTAGTATAGTTTAGGGGTGAGAGGTTCGGGCTCGTGCTCGTGCTCGTGAAAATTATGTTCGGCTAGAACTTCATCGAGTTCGATTTTCTAGGCTCGAGCTCTGCTTGTGAAATGTTCGAGTTCGGCTCGAAGGTTCGTGAGGCTCGATTAGCAAGTATCTCGCTTAGGCTCGATTTCGAAGTTCGGCTCGATAACGCTCTAATTGGCTCGTGAAGCTTGAAAAAAATTGAGATATACTACATTAATTTAATAAAATAAAGATAAATTTCATAAGCTTGAGCCCGAATCAACCAGGTTCTGCTTAGTTTGGTTCGCTCGTCAGGCTCGTGTAGGCTCACGAACCAACTCGAGCCGAACCTTTGAAGCTTGGATTCGGCTCGTTCAACATACGAACCTAAAAAACGGCTCGAACTCGAGGCTCGTGAACCTCGGCTCGATTACAAGATGTGTAATTTAATGCACATCAAGGATCACAACCAAGTCATGTGAGGAAGACTAGCTCCACCCACTTAATGTTTGTTTCTGCAGGTGATTGCATTCATATCCCTTTCTTCTTCCATAACTGAGAAAGCTTGTGCCTATGTTCTTTAAAACATAATTCATTATACTTTTACCAAAATGAAAAAAGTGTAATGTTTCTGAAATCTATATAAATAAAGACATTTAATTCTCATGCAAAGAATTGTGTGAGTCCACCTACACCATTTTATTTGTTTACACATGTCGTTTCTTTTTGTCTAATTGCATTCCCAATCTCTAAAATTTTTCAACTCGCACATGTTTGTTTCTAAACCTAAAAAATATTATCTGATTTAGTTCATTTATATTAAAGACTATAAAACCTCATGCAAATGTGGTACATACATCTCATCTTCCCAAATGCAGGAAACAATTTTTTTTTTTTGAAGTATTTTTTTACATTCTTACATTATTTAACATCTTCTATCTCACCTTCTTCCTTTTAACTCACATAACCACCAATTTCAAGTAATAACAATCCCTACGTAGGCTCAACCTACAACATTTTTTTTCTATTTGATAACAATTCGTTACCAAGATCCAGGAGCCCGATGTTGGTGGAGATCCGATCTAGCGAGGGGGTTCCTACAAGAAGAATGCGTTAGGGAGGAATAAGGGTTTGGACCTCTGGGACCTCTTCCAACGCTCAAGTCAATACTGTAGGAGTATGAAGTATTGAGGAATGTATTGAGAGTGTAGAAGATACATGGATGATGAATATTTTGGTCTTTATATAGTAGAGTTTATGAGGTAGAAATAGTAAGGCATTAATGATGGATTAATGGGGTGATTAATGGGAGTTAATGATTAATCCTCTTCCATAATAGAGAGTTTCCTTATCAGGTTAATGGTTAACTTATGGAAATCGGGTCGGGCTTTGCCCGGGTCTGAGCTTGGCGGGTTGTCCGGTTGGGTTAAACCCATATATACCAATGTGTCCCCCTCCAGAGAGTGGAGCATAGGTTGATGGGTCCAAATGCTTCATTTGTGTTTTTTTTGTTAGTCTACTTTGGATCTCACGTTTGACGAAGGGCGTCAATATGTGAAAATATGACTCGACCTCTTGTTTGTACATCGAGGATTTGAGATGGAGTGAGCATTGTGGAGTTGAGCGTCGAGTGGTAGTAAGCCTCGATCGTTGGCTTTTCCCGAAGGGATTGAGGATGAGGGTTTGCAGCCTTGAACCTTGTTTAATTTTATAGTTCTCCAAGGAAAAAAATGGTTTGTTTAATTTGATAGTTCTCTGAGGAAAAAAAAATGGTTAATTTGATAATTTGTTAATGAAATTTTGAAAATTGATTGAGTAGAAACAAACATCTTCCTTTATAACCACATATATTAAGTTAAGATTCAAAAAACTACCCCATGAAACAGACCTGTGGATGGCTCCAGTGGATGGCTCCAATCTATTAATCTATCATAGTCATCTCACCAAGTCAACTTTATCCAACTAAATATCCAAGCTCCATCAAAGTGATTGGCAAAGGTCACAAGACTTTTATTTGCGAACCAACTTCTCATCCTAAAGGAAGCAAAATTTATATTGGCTTCCCTCTTTTCATTATTACTACCCACTTCCGTGTTTAATTGTATTAGAGTATTTTTTTTTCTTTTTTTAAGACATTCAACGAAAAATGGTCGGAGAAACAAACTAAGCACTTATAGATTAAAGATTAGCTCTACGCAAAAGTGAGCAAGAAAGTACCTAAGCGCCAATAAAAATAGTTTGTGATGAGAGAAAATTAAAGAAAACGTAAAAAAGAGTAAGGAAACAGAAAAAATAGCAGGAACATAACAGATATTGGAAAAGGTGGAAGAAAAGGTGTGCAACAAATTGTCAACCTCGAACTCGAAGAACTTATCTGTTGGAGGTCGGTTAACTCTTCTGAAATCTGTGATTTTTGTTATGCCTTTGTTTTTCTTCTCGATGTTCCGTGCCTGGTGAGAGTATTAAAAGCCCTTGAAACACTAAGAGCGAAATTTTTCTGGGGGGAGGGATAAAAGTTTTCATGGAATCTGTTGGATTGCATGGGAATCTATTCAAAGGAGCAATGAGGTGGGAGGTTTGAGGGTTGGAAGCCTAAAGTTCAAAAATTGGGTGCTTCTCTATAAGTGGTGGTGGCGATTTAGAGTGGAGGGTGATGCGTTGTGGGTAAAGGTTGTTAAGGCCATTCACGGAGTGGAGGAGGATGATGAAGAGAGTGAGATCGGAGGAGTGTGGGGGAAAATTATTAAAGTAGGAAGAGAAGTGGAGGACCTTGGAATATAGATTTTCTAAATTCCTTTCACAAAAGAGTCGGTAACGGGGTAAACACTTCCTTTTGGAAAGATACTTGGGTGGGAAACACTAGCCTTGAAATTCTTTTCTCTCGTCTGTCAAAACTAGAGTTAGATCTCTTTTGTAAAACCGTTGCGAGGGGATATTGGGAAAACGAGGTTTGGATTTGGAGGTGATTTGGAGGAGGGAGCTGCGGGGGAGAGATGTGGGGGAGTTTACGGATCTAATGATTATTTTAAATGTTGTCAATCTTTCTACAGATGCAAAAGACACATGGTGGTGGACATTAAACAACTTTGGTGAATTTAAAGTATCAGATCAATATCAAGTCATTACAGAAGCCTCTAATCCTTCGTCGGGTGGTCACAACAACATCTCCTGGACTTCATGGATTCCGATGAAGGTGCAACTGTGTTGTTGGCGTGCAATCCAAGATCGCCTCTCTACGCAAGAAGAATGAAAATTTTTAAAGTGTCTGAAATCATATCATTAAAAACATTTGATATTGATGTGCAAAAACAATGAAAAACTCTTTTGATTCATAGAGAACATTATTAAGTGGAAAATTGTATTTACTCATTTATATAAGCTTCTCAGAAAACAAAATGTAATAGTTCATGTATCCAATTACAGCTAAACTCTTTTGAAAGGAATGGACAATTACAACTAGAAAATTGCCATATATCAACTAGACCCTCAAGCTTTGATGTATCTCCATTTCCTGCACAAAAGAATGCAGCAAGTATCAATAGACTAGATTTAGGCAGGGTGAAGTTCATCAAGTTGCCCTATATTTAAACTTAACACAGAAGATGATATAGCTCAAGATTGTTTCAGTATGTCAATGAAACAAATGCTCAGAAATAAGAAATGGAAACACACAAATGTCATATAACAATCACAATACCTGTTAGGGTAAAGTAGAACAAAGAAGATAAGAAAACCAGGTTGTTTGCGAAAATCAATGAATTTCCTGTGCAAGTGTTGGCCTTATATACGTTTACAACCATTCTAGTCTACTCCTACTCGAACTTGGATTCTTAATCACACAAGTCCTTAGTGAATCTCGAAACTAATCCTACCAATACTAATTAACACGTTAAACTGAACTTCTACTACTCCTAACTTAGATAGAACTCCTAAACTTGTTGAGCAAGTAACACCAGAGAGCACTTAGACCAGACTCAGCCTTTTCCTGTTCTTGGCGCAACCTCGGCGCTAACACTTGACGCCATAGTCTTCTGGTTCATGCTGGCGCATCTATGGCGGGAGTTAGGCGCTATCTGCTTGCGCCATAGCTTCAGAATCACATTCTTCAACACTCCCCCTTGATTTGAAGCTGTTGATATGCA
>JBBYHH010489984.1:0-11181 GCA_038382905.1 Daphne laureola
TTAAGGTTAGAATGAGAAAGAAGAAAGAATTGTCAAATTCTGGCACTTTTTCAAAAGTGGCCGGAAAACAGAAAAAACTGCCAAGTGTGAGAAAGTCAGAAAATGAAATGATGGAAATTGATTCCATATTATTTTTATGGTTGTTTAGAGCTGACACTGATTGCTAGAACATCAAGGAAAAGGCTACTGGGGGAATTTATTGAAAATGTACAAGCGGACTGGAAATAGCTCGAATTGTCTGATATGTCTGATATTTGCCAGGTAAGGGTTCAACTGCTTTATATGCATTTTGGGCTTCTGGTTTGTATATCGGGTTAGTTGAAGCTAGTTCCCGGGTCGAGGGTGGGGCACGGTGACTCCCGGAGCTAGTTACATGGTAAGTGTACTAGTGTGCAGGTTTCAAGCATAAATTCCCAACCATGTGATTGGATATTTTTGGGAGCATTCTGTGATCATCTATATGATTCCATCTGACTCTGATCATTTATGATCAGTGATCTGTTTATGATTCAGTCTGACTCTGATCAATTATGATCAGCGATCCGGTTCTGCATGGGATTCTGCTCTGCTCTAATCAATTTATGATCAGCGATTTGATACGATGATTTTCTGAGGGGATGTACACCCCTAGGTGGTATACCATGCTTCTGTCTGTTTTTGACTCCTGAATGTATTGGGCTTTGGCTCGGTCTCCAGGGGGCCGTCGTTCTGTTCTTCTTTCGTCCAACTGGGATGTGAAGATTCTGTATCTAATTTCTGTATGTCTGTATCTGTATCTATTCTGACCTTTTGATGCAGGAATTCTGATTGTGGTGGCCTGCAGGACACCTAAAAATGAATATGTTCATTGTGCACTTAGTGCATGATGATATTCTGATTATGTATGAATTATTATGAATTTGTTTTGCAGGTATCTGTTCGTAATGTTGTCCCGTAGGACATCCAGATATGTATGATCTGTATGAACTGTTCTCTATACTAACCTTTTTACAGGCCTACTAACGTGTTTTTGCAGGATTGTTTTTTAAATAATTACCCTTACCTCAGCCCTTACTGAGTTCTTTTGGAAACTCACCCCCTTACATTTAAACATTTCAGGAGCTTCTGATAAGAAACCTGTGGAATGGCTCCGTTAGGTTTTCTATTATTTTTAATTTTAGGTACATATAGCTCCTGGATTCTGATTCTGTTTTTGTGTCAGGGTGATCCCGGTTCAGTTTTGTGTGTTTGAGATTTCTAGTTGAATCTTTGGGAATTACTAATGCTTAACTCGTTTGTTGTGTTAACAACAGTAGTAGTGACCTGAAGGTGGTCAAGTTTGTCGGCTCTGTAGGTGTAGATGCATCTGCATATGTCAGTATGGATTCACGTTATGGAACTTGTATGATTTATGAATACTTGCATGATTTTGAAACTTTGGTAATTGTATTTAAATGACAGCTATGTTATGGTCCATGTTTCCTTAATGTTGACTTATGTTAAAGATAAGGATGGGCATGTTTTGGAAAATGTCTAGGATAGACTTTTACTCCCCTAATTGGTTGTGATTATACGCCTAAGTCGTATATGCGTTATAATTAAAAGTTTTAAGATTCTGCATGTGTTCAGTTGTTTGTGATATCTATTGTATGTTTTAATACTCGGGGAGCAAAGCTCATTTCTGGTGTATCTATTAACGGGGGAAGGGAAAGGGACCTGGTTATGGATTACACCCACCAATATGGCCCCAATGACGATGAAAGCACAACCATCATCCCCCTCACTCTCATCCACTCCGCTCCGACAGCTTCCGCATCATCTCAGGCGAGTGGGGCAACAAGTTGGTATCAGAGCATGATTTAAGGTATGGTTTAGGGTAAGGTTAAGTATATGGATAAAAGTATGGTTTTGCGAACAGTTATCAGATGGTCCAAAAATGAACTATTTAGGGATGTATTTGGACTTCTGAGGGGTGTTTTTGGACGGGCAATGCCCTTGTTCCACTGATTGATTCCGGGCATGTTCTGTAAGGAGCCTGATCAACTGCTTATAAGAACAACCTCGGAATGAGAAGTGGGACTGCAGGCAGTCAGTCTAAACATGCTCCAAGAGTTTAGGTTATTGGATTTTCTTCTGAGATTCTGAACTACAGGGGATTTGATCATCGAGGACATGGACATTTGGATCTGACATCATGCAAGTAGGTATACCCTTAGGAAGGGGTTTCTGGTAATGATTCTTATTTGATTGTGATTCATCTGGTTGTTTGAGTCTGATATGTGATGTGATGTGATATGATTTTGCTATGATTTATGTCTGTTGGGGAATATGATATGATTATGTTTTTTCATATGGGTTGTCTACATTCATGCATTGCATTACACTATAGAGCCTTAGGAATACTACTGCTTGCTTTTGGTTGAGAAGTTAACCGTTTATGTAGTGCTCTTTCTTCTGACATGAATTTTCAGGTTATGGGAAATACTAGCCAGCGGTGAGATCTGATATCGGAAGGTAAAGGTAAATGTTCCACTCCGTCTAAAAGTATGTGAAAGGATATAATGGGAAATCCTTAGGGTCGGTCTGCAGGTTAGTGTGGGAGGACTTTGATTCTTTTTGGTTAAGTTTTGACTTTTAAGTTAAAGTCAGTTATGCAATTGTGGGTTCTGAGATGATAACGATAGTTATCACGTTCAGTATGTGAATTAGATTAAGATAATGAAAGGAATTAGTAAGTAAGGAAAGATGGTAGAGTTATGTCTGAAGAACATAACTATTAAGATGAGCAGCTGTAACGATGGGTGATTTCGAGTGAGATAAGATGTTCGTAGAAGATTCTAAGCACGGACTTCGTGACAATGGTCCTTAGGTTCCACATCGGAGACGCTGCCTAAGATCTCTATTATGCAACATTTGATGCCAAACTACCAAGAAGAAGACGCTAGTCAGAATTAGCACATTCCATGACAACTCAACACAACAGACCTGACGTGGAGAAACTTGCACAAAGAATAAGTACATATCCAAGAAGACGTAGAAGCCATACGCAAGGATGACACGCATGAATTGACAAGGTGATTTGGTGGAAATAATTTGCAATCTACATCAACTTCAAGATATCAGAGTTACTACAAGACTATGATAAAGATCAGTGAGGCTTTTAAGATCTGTTCGATTGACATTAGTGAGTGCCAGTTAGTCTTACGACTCAGTACTGTCTGTGATTCCCAGGTTGGAATACCGAAGCTAACTCAGGGCGTAACGAGATGCACCCTAATGGTTGGGACACCGCTGGGAGGCTCAGGATGGTAGTCTAAACTACCACTCACACCAAACAGCAATGGATAGGTGGTTCGAGTACATTCATGTAATGACAGAGTTAGATGGTAGAAGGTGTTCCGTCAGAATAGTGTGTTGATTTACCATTAAGAGGTTATGTATTTGTGATTGCCGATGTTGGTTTGGTTACATAACACTTTTGAGGTAAGTCTGATATGATTGGTTTTCTGATACTCTGAGACCCGAAGTCTTAAGATATCTGTTATGTTGGGAATTGGTATGAGATTTCTGTTAACGGTCTTTTTTCAGGAAAGTATTCAGGATTTGTCAAGTTTTGTTTAGCTTCGGGCATAATTTTTGGTAAGGATGTTCATATATAGTTATGAAGTTAAGGGAACTCTTGGAGGAAAAAGAGTCTTAAGGGGGGAGGATGTTACAGTTTACCCCAGAATGTTGGTAATTATTTAGAATATTTTAATCAGGAATCGAATTCTGGAGTGTCGAGACTCCGTTTTAAGCGTACAAGGCACATTTTCTATTAAGTATGATGTCTCGAGACTTCAATTAAGGTTTATTTATGTGGGAATTCACATTTTGAATTAGTTCGTGAATTCTGGGTCATTTTGCCAAAATTGACCACGGAGGGCAAAACTGTCATTTTGGAAAAATGGGCAAAATTGAAATTATGTTGGATACATAATGTTGTACCATAATTAAGATCATTTATGTGGATTATGGTAATTGGAAATGGAAATGAGATGGCAAGAAAAAGGAAAAGAAATGGGTAAAAATGGTATAAGTGTATAATATATGGTTTAAGTGTTATGAAAATTTCATAACTATCAAAATTGTTACAGCCACCATAGTCCGGTGATGATTTTACGGCGTATAGTGGCCTATGGTCAAGTCATTTCATTGATTTAAGTGTGAAGGAAAGGATTAAGGTACGTGGGTAATTGTTAATTTCTTAGTTTGAATTGTGTTTTAGGTTTGCTTAATTCATGATATTGGTTGTTGGATTAAATGGGTTGATGGATAATGTCGTTTTGAGTGTTTTGGTTGAGTGTTAGTGGAGAAAATAGGTTTACAGGTTCAGGTGGTTCGGGCGAACCCCGGGCGATGAATGACGAATGGCGGGTGATCGCCTGAGGTTCGAACCTGGAAGAAGGAAATGGGTAGATGCTCGGGCGAGTCCCTGGCGATCGTCTGCGCTCCATAAAAGGCCCAGGGTAGGGGTTCGGGCGACTGCTGGGTGAGTGGAATGCCATGGAGGGCGATCGTCTGACTCCCAAAACATGCAGAACAGGGGGGCGGGCGAGTGGCGGGTGACTGGACTCAAGTTTGGGCGATCACCCGACACCCCTGGACATAAAAATCTGATGGGTTTTAAACCCGAAAATAGAGAGAGAAAACATAATTGTCATTCATCCTCCATTCTTGACCGAAAATTGAAGAAGAATATCATCTCATGTGAGATTATCAACCAAAGTGAAGATTCTACGAAGTTTAACTCGAATCATCCACTGATTTGGTGAATTTAAAAAATTTGGGTAAGAATATAAGGTTGATATTTCTGAGGTTTCTTGGTGTATTTAAAGTGGTAAACATGTTCTAATGATTATGTGGAGCTATGAACATGTTTTACATCGTTAATTTCGCATAAATTGAGCAATTTGAATTCTAGGGTTCATAAATAGTGTTGGATGAATTTTAGGAGATTGTTAAGTTGAGTTCAAATTAGTGTTATTGGGTATATTTGGAGCAATATTAATACTTGGAATATTGTCCAATTATTGCTAGATCCTGGACCTAAGGCAAAATTCATAGAATGTGGTGGAGGATGGAAGTGCTATATTTTGATGAATTATTGATTTAGTTATACTTGGATGATGTTTCTAAGCAACTTTAATACTTGAAGTGAGTTGTAAATCATTGTGTATAGCGAAGTTATAGATTTAATCCGAAGTTGGGTGTTTATGTGAAATGATGATTTGTGATGCGAAAATGCAATGTTTATGCATGTATGATCTTAGAAGGTCACTAAGCATGCATGTGAAGTTATGAAGGAATTGGTTAAGGTTTAGCCAACTTTGGTGAAATGGGTCAAAAGTGGAAATGATGGTTATATTGGGATTTCGTTATTAATAGTGAAATGTTAGAGTATGGATGGTAATGTACTTATGTATATTACTTATGTGTGAAATGACATTGAAAATGGGTAGGAAATGATTGGTGGTTGAAATTTTCATAAAAGGGAAAGGATTTCAGAACGTGATTGAACAAGAGGACCTATTGCTATTGTTTCCAGGTAAGGGTTCAACCTTCTTAAATACGTATTAAGGTAATGCTTAGTGCCATTTCAGTTGGTTGAGATCAGTCTTAGACCGGTGGTGGGGTTTATGATTGGTTTCATGGTAGCGGTAAAGGTGTGCAGGTACACGGATGATGCAATGGTTCTGTGCGTCCTCGTGACCACCTAACCCATTGATTGCCAAGTAAAGTGTCGTGGTTCATGCATCTTTGTGACCCAGAACCTTCTGCTTATGACACAATGTGTCACGGTTCTGTGTGTCTATGTGAACACCGAACCAAGTGCTTGTGACATAGTGATACCGATTGCACTAAAATGTTTCGTGGTTCGTGAGTCTACGTGACCTGAATTAACTGCTTGCGACACAACGTATCATGATTCTGTGAGTCAACATGACCACTGAACCATATGGTTGTGACACAAATTCTGTGACTGATTGACTAATTGATTGTCTGATGATGGTTAAACTCCTAGGCCCTCACTGGTACCATGCATACTGATTATGGAGGGAACTCCCTGTGGTATGAAAGAGGACCACGGGAGGCCATCGTGGTGTGTGGGTTGGAACTGTAAAATGTACTTTGGCACATCATTGTTAAGGGAATTGAGCAATGCATTCATGTTATTATATGTATTTATTATTCTGATATTGTCATTGCAGGTGAAACGCAAAAGAAACCTTTACTTCTACCTACACCCTTACTGAGTTCTCTTGGGAACTCACCCCCTTACTTTCATATATTTCAGGAGCATCTGGTTCTGGGCCTGTGGAGTAGTACCGCTCGGCCAATAGTGATTTTTTACCTCAGGTACATTAGCTCCTTAAGTGATTGTCTGATACGAATGTGATAATGGGATCAGAAGTGAACCGAGGAGAAATAGTGATAAATGTTAATAGGAAGCAATAGCATTCTGTGAATAGGAAATCGGTTTATAGTTACTGGTTATTGATTGTCTGATTGAGTACATGGAGAATGTTACTAATGGTTTAACTTTCTGTGTGTTGTATTGCAGCTAGCAACAACAGCAGTTTTCTGGATTCTTGTCGGATACTTGTTGACCGACATCCCGGACATTGTATGTAAATCCTAATGGCTATGTTAGAAAGCTCTATAGCATAGTATGCATGACCATATAGACTTGGAAGTTCAGGAATGGAAGGCTCATGTTGTGGATTGTGAATATGAGACTCTGTATATGGTGTAATTATGGTAAAGCTTGTTATGTATGTTTATTTTATCAGGAAGTTCTTGCCTGAGGCAGCCTTCTTTCGGAGTATCTGGCCTGAGGGGAGCTCAGTATATCTGTTGTTATTGTGAAACTCTGAACTTCAGGTACATGGAAAGCGGAAATTATGTATTGTTGAATTCTGTAAAAAAGGACCTGAAATGTGTGGTTTAAACCCACATATTGGCTGCGCATTACAAGAATGATCGTCTAGTTTACCGCCGCCCTTCCCACCCCGTGTTCTCTTCCCGCCAGGCCGTGTAGCTTGGTGGTTGGTGGTGACAATGTACATATGCATCTACACTTACAGAGCCTCGAGCCTGACAGAGCGGAATACATGCGGTATTTGAGGGATCGAAATAGAGAAGCACACAGATGATCACCTCAAGGTTACTACTGCTGCTAACACAAATAAAGGAGTTAACCGTTAGTAGTTTCACAAGTGCTCATCCAAAATTCTCAACCAGACACAAACTCAATCAAGATCTCCCCCACACAGAACTGAAATAACATCAAGGAGCAATATGTACCTGAAAGTACAAATCACAGAAAACCTAGCGAAGCTACTCAGTAGGTCAATTATCAAAAGCTCCTGAAAAAGGTTAAACATAAGGGGGTGAGTCCTCAAGAGGAACTCAGTAAGGGCTTAGGTAAGGTAATGGGTTGAAGAGAAAACCTGCATAAAGAGGTTAGAATGCACAAAATTCCATGTTCTAAGCATTATTAAACAACCTAAGTATAGCATGATCCATGATATTTAAAGTATGCAAATGAACATAATTTATAAACAGATGCCCCGGAGCATGGAAACACATACGACATCCCCCGATGGCCGAAGCCCAAAATAGACGGGGTTCACACACAGAGCAGATGCATGGTACGAGCGAGGGGGCTAGGTTCCCCAAAACTGTCATAATCACACAATTGATCAATGCACATCAGATTCACAGAATTGATCATAAAGTGATCACAGAACTTCTGAATCATAGAATTGGATCTCCCGAGCTTGAAACCTACACGTCATTAACCTTATCATGTAACTAGCCCTGGGATCACCGGCTCCCACCCTCAACCCAGGACTAGCTTCAACAGACTTGATATACATGAAAATACATCCCATAACGCATAATTAAGATAGTTGAACCCTTACCTAACAAATTGCAAAATTGTTGTACTTTCCTGAGGCAACCAAATCAACCCAAAAATATGGCAGCATTCCGGCTGTATTTCCACATAGCCCAAACATAGAAAACGCAGCTGAACAACCACACAATAATAAGGAATGAAATCCTCAAACCATCGATCAACATCCAAAACAAAAGAAGCTTTAACTCAAGCTTCATCAAACTGGCCAAATGAAGAAACAAGAGACCAACCAAGTGAAATGTTGTCGAGCATCCATATAATAATTTAGAAGCTCAATCTCTTTCCTATCTCAACTCAAATCTACCATTCTTCAAACAACATAAACCTTAGGCCACCATCACTAAATTCAGCATCTTCAAGAAATGAAGAAAAGGTCAACAAATTGAGATGTTTCCAAGTATCAAATTGACCACAAAGAAGCTCAATTTTTCACCTCAATGGTCATCAACCATCAACCAACAACAATCCTAACATCACACCCAAAATTCGACTATGCATAAAGAAACCAACCAAGAAAAATGTTACCAAAAATCCATACAACAATTTAGGAATTCCATTGCATCCCTAAGTCAACCCAAATCCAACATTTAACAAAGAACACCAATCTTGAATCATCACTCATAAATTCAGCCAAGGCATGAACATTCAAAGGGAAGAAATCCAAGAAAAGAAAGTGTTACTAATCATCCTCCCATCAATTTAGAAACTCAATTCCATCTTCAATTCAACACAAATCCTTAATTCAACAAAGAACACATCCTTAAATAATCCCCCTAAAAATCGGCCCTTCCAAGAACAAATAAAGGAGGGGATTTCAAGTCGAACACAAGCAAGAATTGGCCATTAAGCATCCTCACAACACTTTGGCACCTCAATTTCATTTCAATCTCATGATTCAAGAAAGATCTCAAACCCTAGCTCATCAAAATGCTCAAAATCAGCCATGGGAGGAATGACACATGTAGGAAAGCTTCCTACCACAAAAACTTAGCCATGAATCAACCCTTACCTCAAGAAAAAATGGAAGAAATTGATGAAGCACTCCTTGCCCAAGAGAATCTCAAAGTTTCAGCCATGGGAGGGAGGAAAAAGGAGATGATGTATATGTTTTCTCTTTCCTCAATTCTTTCTATTTATCTCCTTATATAAATATTCACAAATAATAATAATATCTCCTTTTATTTTATTTCATATCATAATCTAAAATAATTCATTTTCTCTCCATTTATACCTATCACAATATATCTCCATCACAATTTATTTTCCCAAGATCAAAATATTAATTCCCATCAATGTTTTCTCTTACCATAGAAATTGGACACTTGTCTAATAATGTAATCAAAAGTAATCACCTTTTCCAAAATATCTCTTCATGTCTCTCATCATATTATTTCATATCATAACAAAATAATTCATCTTTATACCTCCTTAAAAGTGGCTCCAATTATATTTTAAACATAATTCCAATTTTATCCAATTTTTTAAAATGACCATTTTGCCATCCAAAGTGAAATTTGGCAAAATGACCCGGGATTCACGTACCAAAACCAAAATGTAAAATTTTGTGGAAATGAGACTCAAATGAGTCCCAGGACATGATACTTAATAGAAAACGTGCCCCTCCTACAGAATCTAGCCCTCAAATAAAATATTCAGAAAAACAATTATTGTCGGCCTGGGGTGGTCTGTAATAGTCTGCGTGATCGGTCTAGGGTCACAACACTTGGTATCAGAGGCTGAGTTCAAAGTGTATAAGATTTTGAAAATGTTTACAAAACTTGCTTGCTAAGTAGTAGTGTCTTAAGGTTCCCGAAAGTAATGGTAAGTAAAGTGTGGAGAATGATCAGGTAACTTTCTTGCACCACTTGTCTTGTAAAATTTCCTGAATTGCCAATGTCTGGCATTTCATAATCTAATAATGTATGAATAATATGTTATGCAAAGCAAGTTTGAATAAGGAATGAATTGGAAGGAATTACAAGAGTGGAAGAGGATCAAGTAAGCTTAAGTTCAAAGAATGGTAAGTAGGGCAAGGTATGGATTGTGAATTCAATATAGTGAATTGTCCTTCCCCTAAAAATGATGTGTTACACTTGTGTGTTTTAGACATAAGATTGGTTGTCACTATTTGTTCTATGTTGCAATAGTCGAGTCATAAGGAACACTCTTCCAATGCTACATTTCAGGGTTTGAAGATTATCTTGCGAGTAAGCCAACTGTTTGGCTAATGTCCGGCCTTGTACACAACATGGCATACATTAAGGATCCAATAACACTTAGGTATGGTATGCCTGTCATTTCTTCCTTCTCTTTTGGAGTCTTAGGATGCATGTCCTCTCCAATTTTGCATCCATATGCAAGTGTGGTGTTCATTGGTTTTGAGTTGGTTAAGTTGAATCTCTCTAGAATCTTATCCACATAAGGTTCTTATGAGAGAGCTAACAACTTCTCCTTTCTCTTCCGGTGTATCTGAACACCCAGAATGAAAGAAGCTTCCCTCATATCTTTCATGTCAAAAGTGGAGGATAAACATCATTTGATGGTTTTTAGCAACTTAACTCCACTACTTGCTATGAGTATATCATCGACATACAATGTCATGATAGCATATCCGGAGCTAGATGAGAATAATTAAACACAATGGTCTTCATGCATCATCACAAAGCCATAGCTTTTGACTGCATTGTGAAACTTCAAGTACCATTGTCTTGAAGCTTGTTTGAGACCATAGATAGACTTCTTAAGCCTGCACACCTTGTCCTTTTGACCATGTTTGACAAAACCCTCTGGTTGTGTCATATAGGTCTCTTCACTCAAATCACCATTGAGGAAGGTGGTCTTTACATCCATTTGATGTAAGTCTAGATCCAGACTAGGTACAATAGCAAGTAGTAATCTGATAGAATTGAATTTCACTAGAGGTGAGAAAGTGTCTTTGAAATCAAAACCTTCATTTTGTGTGAAGCCTTTGGCCACGAAATGGGCATTGTATCTTTCGATACTTCCATCATAATTACGCTTAATCTTTAACACCCACTTATTACTAATGGTGTCACCACCCCTCCCTGGCCAGCATGTGCGTCGTGTGCCGAAGTGTCGTGAACATTGTCGGAAGGCGGTGGTGACTGGTGAAACTGAGCTTCTCTTTGACTTGCAGGACCCAAAACCTGACCATTTTTAAACTTTTCCGAACTTATTGTTTCTAACGCGTTACTTAGGTTTAAGGCGTTCTAATTATC
>JBBYHH010490095.1:0-19610 GCA_038382905.1 Daphne laureola
CTCATAGTCAAACTGGAGTATCCCCGTTTTGACTGGAATCTATTATGTAGCTGGATGCAGAAAGTTGCCAGAGGTAAGACCTTAAAAATGAAAATCAGTCGCAGCCTAGTAGCAGCCCTGGTTTATATTATCCGGCAGGAGAGAAACCTTAGAAGATTTCAAAAAAAGTTCATAGATCCATCCAAAGTCATAGAAGAAGCTGTTCAGATTGTACAAAGACGTAACAACATCATCATAACTGATATTTTCTCATGATTTGTAGTTGCCTAGTATCTGAAACCTTCACAGGATCAGATACTCTACAGGTACATTTTGTATAGCCTGTAGATTTTGTAGTCCCTAGTTTAGTCTTATTTCCAGGTTGGCTCTTTTTGTAGGGTTTTTGTGCAGTCAGCTGAGTTCTCTTGAGAAGTCCCTAGCATATATTTGTAAGTGTCGTTTGACTTTTCTATCTATGAAATAACACAGGGTGGTGTGCTCCTCCTTTTTTTAAAAATAAAAAAATAAAAAAAATACAGCTCTCCTTATATTTGAATTTGAAAGGCCATGAGGCCGGCCCATCTCATTTGGAGTAGAAGCATCAAGTGACTTCTTTCTTATGTTGTATTCATCGCTGGTCGTCCCTCCCCGGCCCGACCCATCAACTACATAACGACCCACGATTTCATTTCACTAACCATGCACCTCTTATTCATTTATAGACTACTCCCCCACTCTCATAAAAATTGGAATTTTTTATTTTGTTATTTTAATGTATTTAATCTATAATTTATTTTTATAAATTTTTAGACATATAAAATTAAATCATTCAAATGTTTCTCATAATTTGAAACCTAATTTTTTTTAGATAGTTAATTATTTTTAAATTGTTTTTCACTTTCTATCTTGATAACATTTTGAATCGGTCACTGCAAGTAGAAAAATCAAAATCAAACAAAACAATCTTTGTGGGATTTGGGGAGTAGTATATAGGTAGCTACTACTAACAACCATAATAGCACTCATCTCTTCGTTACTTAATTTACAGATATGGCAAAGTGCGTTTGATCAATGTCACCATGTGTAGATGATTTGAAAGAAGAAGAAGAAGAAGAAGAAGAAGAAGAGAGATAATTGATCAATGTCACCATGTGTAGATGATGTGATAATCGATAATTAATTAAGGTGTCATTAACCAATAACGTCATGCCATGTATGCAGGAAGCGAGATTTTCCTCGACCGAAAACTTTGTCCATAAATTGAAGGCAGAATGAGTGTGAAGTGTGGGAAAAAATGAGCAGAAGAAGGATTAGCAATTAAGAAGAGCATGCATTAAAGGGGAGGCAAGGTTTCCCCCATTCCTAGCTTGATTGCTTGATACCCCAATTCACCAATTCAATTCCATCTTCCTATTACTCTCTCTTTCTTTGCTTTGGTTTTCATGATTCTCTAGCTTCACCCAATTCATTCATGTCTACACTCTGCCCTATAATCTACATGATCTGCCCTCATTAATTCCCTCACACTGCACCAGTAGTACAACCAATGCTCAAATTAACTCCATCTCACATTCTTCCCCAACCAACAAACAATTCCTCCACAACCTCACCCTTCCATTCCTTCTTCACCACCAAATACTACCTACTACTTTAATAGTCGAGTTTCATTGCGTATACATGTTACTCTCTCTACATTTCAAAGATTGCACGATTTGTTTTAACTGTTTTATACTAGTATTTAATCTATAATTTTTTTCTATGGATGTTTAGACAACTTAAATTAAGGGAAACTTATAAATACCCCCCCTCAGGTTTCTCATAATATGCAATTTGCCCCTTCGGTTTTTAGAAACCTGCAATTACTTTAGTAAAATCTTCAGTTATCCCTCTTGATACTCTTGAAGATTTTAGTAGTGACTATACTAACTATAATAAAAGTATGGAGGGAGTATAATATTCTAGTGGGAAGATCTAGTATTTGAAAAGGATTACACCTAATTAATAATCAAGCAACTGTGCCTCTCGTCACCTTGATTCATTGATATTGATATTGATATATACCAACATGAGTCTGCATGCAGCAAGTATATGTACAATTACATACCATGATCATGCATATATATCAGAAAATTAATTATAATAATAAAGCTAAGTAAGTATACATATAATGGATCAGTTAGCAGCTAGCTAGCTAATAATTTATAACACTTAACTGAGTTGTTTTGGGGTGCGTAGGTAGGTAGCTAGTTGTGGAGAGGGTTTGGACCTGTGTGGATGATTCTCTTATCATCTTCAAACCCAGTAGTGGTCTCTACAGCATCATCGTGATTGAACCGAAGATGATGATGATGAGAGAAGTTAGTATGGCGCCCCACCACCAGTACTGCACCAGCACCGCAATAAGTAGTAGCAGTGATCATGAAACACACAACAAACAACAACAGAGCCCACAAGATTAATATTGCAGCAGCAGAGCCTCCAGCTGAACCACCTCCGCACCTTCTTCTTCTCCTGCTGGACCTCCTCATTATCATCATCATTAATTCAGAAACTAGAAGAGAAGAGACGTACGTACGTTGTTGAGGAAGGAAGGAAGGAAGGAGAAGCTTCTTCTTAAATGGATCCTACCACCTCCTGGGTGCACCTACTAGATACATACTCATTCCCTCTCTTCTGTTTTATTTAAAATTTTATTAAGATAAATAATAGAATTTTCTTTTTTAAAAAGTATATATATCTAAAAAATTCATATTATAAATTATAAGAAGAATATTAATTATTTAAATTTATATGTCTATACATTTATAAAAATAAATTATACATTAAATACTATTACAAAACAAAAGTTGCCACCTTTATGAGTTTGTATGTATGGCATAATGTGGTGTTGCTTCTCAGGGATCATTGGACTTCCCACCCACTTTAAAACATTTTTTGTAATTAAGTCTGTGCACTAACAACATATTTGGTTGCATGGATAAGAAATGACTATCATCTTATTATTTGTGAAATATCATTCATTTGGTATGCGTTTAACTATCATTTTAATCTCACAAAAATGAAATAAATTCATTTTTCATTTTTTAAAAAATAAAAAATATGAGATAAGATGATGGTAGATTTTTTTATTATTTTATTACATTTTTTTACTAAATTTTTTATAATTACAATTTGATCATTCTTACATTATTTCAATTTATCTCACTTTAATTATCTTATTTCACTGTTTTTTATCCTGAAAACCAAACCTACCGTATTATTAGCTGGTCTGTTCGGGCGGTAATTATATATAATCATGGTATAATCATTTTGTTTTTTAGGTTTTGACCGTACGTACGTACGTCTGTTCCTGTAGTGTTGCTTGGTTGGACAAGATAGATAAATCGATGGTGTTGCGTGTTTAACAGTGTTTGCATTAAAGAGGGTGCCCCCAGATATTCATATTCTAACATAAACATTTTCTCGTCTCTTTCTAAACATTTTTTTTATTAAATTATTTTAAAATCATTGAAATATTTTCTGCAATTAATAAATTTTTGTATACAAATTTATCTAATTATCATTTTATCTCCCCATTTCATTAACTGAACCAACACAAAATTATCTTCTTTTATCTAATATATTTCAATAATAATAGAAGTGAGAGAGTACCATTTACCTTATCTATGTGCCGACTCCCAAACATCTAGCCTGCCGACTAAGCTTCTAATAGATGAGGTGCAAATTTCTACAATTTCCAATCTCCTACCCCTAACCCTAACTATAAATAAAATAAAATAAAATAAAATAAAGTTTTACCTTTAGTTCATAGCTCCCATAATATTTTGTGATAGAAATATGAGTAGTTACTAATACCGGTTTATTACAATTCTTTGTACATTCTAGTTGTTAATAGAAAATATTAATATAATTAATAATAATGGATCGACCGGTCTGATTGGGTTCCTACTAACGTCTTGTAGCTGGGAGAGACGTGCACAAAGGCTTTTCCTAATGTTTCATGATCAAATGGCTCGTGTCCACCATATTGTGACTTATGAGGCTCGGGCCGAGACGCTACTCAGAGAAGCGGCCCACAACTACTATTAAAGGTTCGTCGGGTATTTATTTATTTTCTACTCAAAACTAAATACTTAACATTTCCCAAATCCTTTTTGATAATTGATAATACATTTCGGAAATCTTTAGAATATGTTTTTTTTAATTTTAGAAAGAAGGTTATAGTAGAAGATGAACAGTTGCGAAGACGGTAAATTGAGTAATGATGGTGTAGTGGAGACTAGTGTAGAGGTTGGGGCGGTTGAGAGTGAGTAAAGTTTTCAATAATAACTCATGTTTGTGTTCCATTGGGGTGTGTTTGTTTGGCTTTTCTTCTAACTGCCCGACACACCGGACCCGGGAGTAGTGGGAGGGACTCCTAGTCTTACGCCTTACCCCATTCATTCATTCATCTCTCTTCCCCTATCAACCCTGCCTCTTCCTAGTGGTAGATTAAATGTGATAACTGAGTCAAATCATCAAGGTTGTCCCAGTACTGCCATCAACAAGTAGATTTAAACAAAATTTAACAAGACAGGAAAAAAACCAAGAAAAGAAAAGTCAGCCGGTTTATAGGAGGAGGAGGTGGTAATGGTATCTGTTAATTAGAGGGAATATCCGTTGTTTCAAGACAAAGGAAGATTCCTTCATTCATGCGCATCTCTCTCACTCTCAACTCATATATATTTTCCTTTCAGACTCTACTCCTCCATCTTCTCCTCTAATAGTATCAATCTCTCAGGCCTTCACCTCCACACGCATTTCTCTACTATTTTGTTGCTTCTGGTAATTATAATTATTGTTCCCAATCTGTTGCTAAACCTCTACTGTATCATGCTAATGTCTTAAATGCATATACTTCAAATTCTGGACTACCATCTGTATAGGATCCTGTTGGCAGGCGGCAATCCAGGCAATGTTCGCAGCATGTAAAACCCTTGACGGTGTCCACGGTTTGCAGGTCATCCCTCATTCGCCATTTCCATTACAAGATATCAGCGCTGATGGAACGACTAGGCCTGAATCAGAAGCCTCCTTTGCGGTCCCGATTCAGACAAATAAGAAGTAAGCCGAAGGGAAATCCAACTTGTTGCTTCTTTTCTGTTGCCATTTGATTTCCAGGGGCAACTGACTGGAACTTTTGGCAGACAGCTATGGAAGCAAAGACCCGCATGGTTTAGGCCTGTCCATTGCTGCAACTGTCCAGGTATAATAACTAGCTTCTTCTAATAGCTGCAAGAAGAAGAAACAAAAAAATATGCTTCTTTTATGTTAAAAGTATGTGCTTTTTCCTTGCTCTGATCTTATACTCTACTATGTTCCAGCGGATCTTCATTTGCTAGCGACGGTTGCAAATGTTGTGACTTCACTACCTTTCATTGCTATTGGATTGCAGGCCCCAAGGTAATACCTACATTTTATACTAGTAAATGTAGCATGCTTCTTATATTTAATTTGGGACGGTCACTAACATGTGTTTTTCTTCACCTGAAATCATCAGAAGTAACTTCAAATCTAGACTATATGCAAACTCACTTGTTGGTGTAGGCGTTGCCTCAACGTTGTACCACTCGTCAAGAGGAACACTGAAACGGTATTTAAGATGGGCTGACTACACAATGATAGCAACAACAACCCTAGTAAGTCTGAGACATGCTGAAACTCCCAAAACATAGTCAGTCATAAGAGAAACTAATTGCTTACAAGTTGTATACCGCTGTTTGCAGTGCCTGTCAAGAGCTCTCAGAAAAGAAAACCCAAAAATATTGATGGCTGCTTCTGCATTCCTTCTACCCATCCAGCCTGTGATGGTCACAGTTCTCCACACTGGAATGATGGAGGTAACCAACTCCAGACTCTCGGAGTTCTGCAAACATTTAGAACTAATGTCACTTGACTTTATTCATTTGCAGGTAGGATATGCAAGACGAGCATCAAATGATCCAGACCTCAGGATGACACATAACGTGCATAAGCTGTCATCTCTGATAGGAGGAGCTCTTTTCGTTGCAGATGACTTCTTCCCCAAGACTCCTTTCATCCATGCCGCTTGGCACCTTGCTGCTGCTGTTGGTGCTGGAACCTGCAATAAGCTTCTTGAATAGCTAGCTTCTGTTCATCTTGCTGCATATCATTATCAAATCAATTCCAAGCTGTCCAAGGATCCAGAACTTGGCATAGAAATTCAGAACCAGATTGCTCGATCTGTTTCCCAACATCCACATGTAAACCAGATAAAATGGATGTTGTTTGCTACAGTCAAATCCTCTTCAAAGAAATTTTTTTAAATGGACGAATGAACTGGAACTAATTGCATGTTTCTCAAAGAAGCGGTTATAGCCTTGCAAGCATCAAAGTTGAGCTTATACTTAAACTGTCCTGTAGCAATATTATTGAGACCCAAAGGGAATTATGTTACAACACAAGCACATATATGCAGTGATGATTCTGTCATCAGCAAAAGGAAATGAACACAGCTACATTAACTTGAAAATAACAGACTGTGAAAACGATCTGCTCGAGATCATAAGACACTCTTCTATGGCGACCCATGAAATTTACACTTTAAGACACATAGAAAGGCTCCGGGTCAACTTTTCTCCTGATCCTGAAAAGGCAAAATAAATTAACTTGTAAGACGCTAATAACCAGAAAATATTCATAATGAAGAGCAACAGATACAACAGAGGGAATCAAAAAAATGATTACATATCATTCAAAACGTTAGAGAAAGAGAATTTAAATTGTTTTCCGTCCACTAAATTATTTATAGTGTTATCGATTCATGTCCCACCTCATTATAATAACCTAATAATGGTACTTACAAAATAAATTGCAAAAGTAAGATATATATCTCTCTCACAATCTGTTCCAACAACATGATACTTCAAAATTAAACTGGCCATCACATGATCCTGGCAGGAGCTCCACAAATGATTCTGATTTAGAGATTTGATGAACAAAATGTACAAACAGACTGACTACTACATGAATCAAAATCGGTCTTCTGCTCTCATCATGTATAGTTGCTAATGAAGATGAAAAACTTAAAAGTAATATGTACCCACCAATTATCTTCTGCCCATTTACAGCCTTCAGTATCCACTACATGCAAGCTGTAAGCATGCCTTGATTTAGGAGATTGGTTCTCAAAACTGCAATTTCATCAAACACAAAAGGAACGTGAGACCAAAGTCAAATGCCATTGACAAATTACTGAACATAATTCTTCAATCTCACCTTTGATGAATAAGATCCCCATGTATGACTACTAAAGACCCAGCTTTGACTTCTATTGCCACAAAATCTTTCTTATCATAGGTTGGGGAAGGCTGATCAAAAGAAACACCATCTTCACTCCTAATAAACCTTCTTACAAGGCCATCTGGCAGAAAGAAAAATATCATTGTAACCCACTATTATCGAAATATCTAGAAATTAATAAGCTAAGACCCTTGAAGAGTAAGCAAATTTTACTTTTATGGGATCCAGGAATGGCCCAGAGGCAACCATTTACAACTGTTGCATCTTCTAAAGCTAACCACAGTCCAGTGCAGGTTTGTGGTTCAGTGTAAAGAAATGAGTTATCCTGATGTGGTGTCACTTCACCTCCAATACCTGGTTGCTGTCAAAGAAATCAACAAGTGTCACATCATGCACTACAGAAAATTTGTTTTCATATTTTGAGGGGGGAAAGGAATGTGATAATAGTAAGAACTTTCAGCATTTGCTCCCCTCTACTAGTCATTCATTGCCATTAGTCTAAACAACTATCATGGGCACCAGAATTGAGCAGAGAAAGTCTATAGTACATCGAGAATCCCAAACAACATAAGATCAAGCAAGGCATTTCATCATCTCAAATACATCAAGAATGTTAAAGGAGACAAATAGCTGGACTAGAGTGTTCTTATTGCAGGAGCCATTGCACAATAACCTCTACATAGACTCAGAAACCAAGAAATTTATCACAAGGAACTACCAATGGACATAACAAAACAAAATAAATCTGAAGCCCCGTTAGCAAGAAGCGCCGACAACTATAAATGATTAAAATGAATAACTGTAGATGTGTAACCAAGAAGCAAAAGGAATGTACACACTGATAGATCATATAAATAAATGCATATAAGATGGTAACAACGCGATCTCCATGAGCACCTGGTTATCCAAGCAAAAGGATAGCTCCCATGAACTATACCATAGGGCATACTGAACATGGAAAAATTTAAGAATGTTAAGAAGTATAACCTCTTGCAGAAAAGTAAACTGGAATACCTTGAAAATATACATAGACTGAATGGCCACCGGCTGCTTGTAACCTAGGGAGTACATCAAATCTGACATTTTACCAGAGCAAGAGAACTCTTTGAATACTGGGTCCAGCTCATGTAATGCTGCACCAACGTATGCATTCCAAGACGATCTTTAGTAATGTACTAGTGCGAACAATCAAAACAGTAATAATAGAAAAACAAACTATAAGACCCTAAGCTTCTGTGACTCTTACCATGCCCAACTTTGTTGATGGATAGTTGCTTTGCTTGCCTTAAATTACCCCCATCATCGAAAGCTTTTTCTGCCAGTTAACCGTTAGGGATCGTTAGAAAAATTCTAAAAATAGTAGAATCAAGCAGATCGAAAAGGGAAAATGGAGAGAGCAAAGAAAACAGTTACTCCCAACAGCAGAAGGTAACAAATCATGATAATTTATAATACCTTCGAAGAAAAAGGAAACCTTTTCAGCACTTTCGAAGAAGTACTCATTGGTTAGCTTCAGCTACAAAAATATCAGAAGAGAACAAATCGATTTAACCAAAAAGCACACCAGTATAAAACCAAATCAATAACAGGAATGACTTGGGTTGAGAATACGAAAATAAAACCTGGTTCTTCGTGGAGAAAATAGAGGCGGTACTGGTGGGGTCAAAATCATTAAGCAACTGATCCATTCTCTTTCTCATAGCTTCAATCTCTTCCAGGCTCGCGAAAGATTCCACCACCAGATAACCTGTAAGTTCAACCAAAAAAGTAGCCCAAGTTGTCACTTTCAAATCGCACGAGGATGTGGTGATAATTTTGGGAAATTGAAGACCTTGGGTGTTGAAAAACTGGAGCTGTTCGCCGGACAGGTTGCCGATGATCCCCATACCGGTCCTCTGTTGAATTTGCAACTTCTCCACGCTATGACGAGTATATATACTTTCGAAAGTTTGGGCTTTGTGCTCAATTAAGAAAAGATTTTTCTAAAAAGGTTTTTTTTTTTTTCTTTTTGGATAAGCTCAAAAGAAATTCTTTCTCCATCTCAACATATGAATATCTAATCTAGTTATGCTTTTTAGAAATGAATTGGAGATCTTGTTCAAGTTTCTACAATCCTTAACCACAATCTTTAATATATTTCAAAAACAAAATTCTTTCTCCATTTTCTTTGTGTTTTTTGATAAATACTTTTACTTGAGAACTTTGCTTTTTTCATGGCAAAAAAGAGAAAGAAAGATTGTCGTAATTCCTCTGTATCATAAAGATTACAATATTTTATTTTTAATATTTAATTTATGATTTTTTTTTTTTAATATGTTGACACATAATATCAAATAATTTATATATATATGTTAAATGAACGTATCTAATTTCTAAATATATTTTTTAAAATTATTTTTAATAAATTATTTTTTATTAAAAATTGAGTCAAATACAATGTAAAAAGTCAAATGTCTCAATTAGGATGAAGGTAGTAATGAATAAAGTACTACATCTAACATTTGATATAGCTTAATTTTTTATTAAAAAATTGTAGCTAAATTTTGACATATCATTTTAGATATTAAAAATGTTGATTAATTTGATATACATATAGTTAAAAAATATATACTCCATTTATAAACTGCAAATATTTACTTATGGGCCTTTAGAAAAGGGAAGAAGAGGAGAAAGTTCACTACATTGAACATTCATGGGCCGGCCGGAGACCCGTTATATATATATATATATATATATATATATATGTTACAGTACTACAATCAAGTCCAGAAACTTGGCATTAGGGTTTGGTCTTTCGATTGTTCCCGCCGGCGACAAGCGAATATAGGAAATTTTGTAACTCAAACTATTGAGAAAGGGGCAAGGCAAATGGGGGAGAGCGAGGTTCGTATTGTACGAACCAATGGCTCTGAAATGCCTGAAGGTTTTCTTCAGGTTTCCCTGCCTTTTCATAACCCCTGAAATCAAGTATGGCATCATAGTACGGGTTTTGTGCATTTCTGATGAGCCCACATGCGAGCTGAGAGCTGTTGAAGCTTATTACCAGTTTCCTTGTCGGTTCATCAGATTCCTCTTTCACAAACCCGCCTCCAAGCGCCATTACATTCTTGAATGTTTTGTTCATATATCCGGAAGTTGCTTCTTTGTTTTGTGTCCAAGAACGTATCTTTATGCTTTTTTAATACCGCAAAATCTGTTATGTGCTTAAGCAGCTGTTGCTTCAGTGGTGATAAGTAAGACTTACAGAAGATTAGTAAGAGAAATATTGAGTAGTTGCAATAAAGCTGTGTTTTTTTATGAATTGAAGATCCCCAGTGGTTAGCTATTGGACAGAACCTCAAAACCAAAGCAGTGGGATTTAGATGAAAGGATGCTGACAGACTATTTCTTAGAGAGACCTTTTGAAGATTGGACTCGGTGAGATGTGTTGATTACTTGATTAACAAACTCACCTGTTTCTAAGATCCAGTTCTCAATCATGGCCTGAGAGTTTACTGCCTGATCAGTAGGCAGAAGATGGCCAGCACCCATGACCACAACATGGCTCAGACTTCCCCATTTCTGGACATACCCAGCTACCTCACCTTTCACTTTCCATATCTTCCTCTCAGCCTTCATAAAGCTATCAAGTCCTTCCCAATTCATCGTCTTAACCCATGCTTCTGTAGATACAATTCCATCCCTTAGATCACGCTGCCCTTGGTACAGCAACACCTTGCTATTCTTCACTAAAAACTCCACCGTGTACTTCACACTCTTCATCACATCTTCATGTAATGCCGCCCCAACGGTGTCGCTGCATTCCTCAAAAACCAAGGATTGGTTCACCCCCAAAGTCGCCTTCACCTCCTCCATGTTCATCAGCTTTGTCACCAATTCCGTCTGGTAAGGCTTCTTCTTTGCCAAGTCATACAATGTAGCCAAGCCTGTCATCTGTTGCAACATCCTCAACACCTTGTTTCTGGCATCTGTTGCTTGTCTCCAGTTTCTCATTTGCACCAAGTTGACAGCCTCCCTTTGTGCAGCTTCAAGCTCATGTCTCTGCCTCTCATTGATCAAGCCAGAATAGTAAGCATTAGCAGCATGAGTAGCAACCTGGATTGCAGGATCAGTAAGTCCATCACCGATGGCAACACCTTTCAGATTCACTCTTTCTGAGACAGGCAATCTCAAGTTCTTTAGCAGAATGTAATACCCAATTGATGGGACATATTTTCCAGCATAGCTTTCACCTGTGATATAAATTGGACGGTCCTTAAAAGAAGGGTCTAGCAAGATGAAACCTCTAATAGCAGCGAAAAGGTGCTTGGCCACCGAGTGTTGATCTCTCGGAATCTCTTGAGTCCCTGCGGCAATGCTGAATCCACTTCCAATAGGATTGTCAAGGAAGAGAAGACCAAACAAGCGGTTCCAAGAGCCTGGATTGGGTGCCAGAGATAAGTTTTGGAGGTTTTGTTGGTCCTGAGAAGAAACCACACGCCATGGGCCGAGCTCGAAGAAGTTACCGGTCATAGAGGAACATCCAGGGCCGCCCTGGAGCCAAATAACAAGTGGGGTTTGGGAGAGAGAGGAGACGGGGTTCTGGGCTTCGTAGTAAGTGTAGAACATGGCGGAGCGTGTGGCGGCGCCCACGGGGAGGTAGCCGGATCTTGTTGGGAGGGCCTCATTCGGGATGATGGGAGCTGAAGCAATGATTCGGAGTAGAGGGAGGAAGAAGAGACGGATGCAAGAGTAGGGTGTTGACTTGATCGCCATCGCTGTAAAAAAAAAGATTGAAGGTCGACGAGTCATTCAAGTAGCTTACTGATGCTGTGGATGGCACTAGCATAGCATCTTCTGGGTCCAAGTGAAACAGCGGAAAGGAGACAAAAATTGAAAATTGCTCTGAAAAATGACCTTTTGTTTTGTTTTGTTTTGGGCCCATTGCAAGGACTTTGATGGCTTGTAAATGGAAAATCGTCCCATGCAGATTCTCTGTCAGTCTAAAACATCCTTTACTGCTTAAAAGATTAAACGGATGCACGAAGCACAGCCCCAAAATGTCTAAATATACTTGCGTCTGAACGCCAGGCACCAATCAATTGCTTTCAATAATAAAGAGTACATTACATGATTACATCTTAAAGTTAAAGGCCTCAAGTGAGGGATACAATTAGATAGTTCCATCATGCACATTGAGCAGTCACCTTTTGTAATTCAGCGTGCATCTGAGCAGAAACAAAACAAAAAACCGTAACATTAGATAAGTCACAGAAGAATGTTCCCATTCTTGTTCCAAGACAGCACTTACCTCCTGAGCTTTTGCAATCAATTCGACACATCTTGAAGAATTGACGCTATTGCTTTTGACCAGCCGGCGGCTACCTTGTTTAGGTTTGCCAGAGCCATTTTCTGACGTTGCATTTTTTGTTACAGATTGTTGCTCTCCAACTCCAGGTAATTTTGGAGAATTTACAAGTGCTGAACGAGTGGCAGATTCAGATTGGCGCTTTCTTGGATCAGTTTCTTCAGTATCTTCATCTATTGGAGAGCAAATTCGTTCCCTGAGAACAAATTTCAAGTGTTACTTCTTGCTATCATAAATGAACTTCATTGCCGTGCTGGACAATGGCAAAATAGATGAGCAAGTTTCCAACTTTACCTGGGCAGCGAGGTATACCTCCTTTCCAGAGGACTACGCCTTTCGTGCTTACCACAATCTTCTTCTAGGCAGGCAAACTGTCGCTTAAACCGGTCAACACCACTGCACCAACTCAGATATCGAGATTCAACAGTCAGCGATAATAAACATGTGCAATAGTTCAAGTTAACGAGTAACTTGCTCTTTCACATAATGGAGTTAGAATATGAATTCCTGACCTTGGATACATGAAATGCACAAGATCATTTCCTTGAAGGTATTCCTGCAGCATCTGTGGATGATATTCCAGAATCTGTTTGCATATTATGTCCAACCCATCATGTGAGAATCGAGATGACAAAAGGAAACCATTAAAACTGGGCACCAATATAAAACAATCAACAGAAGCAATTTGTCTTTGATGTAATCATACCTCTCTGTAAATAAGCTTCTGCACTTCATCTCTTGTCAGCGTCCTTTTCTCAAATTCAAACTCAAGTTTTGGGATGGGTTTCCTCGATGGTTCGTTTTCCACATTTGCGAGCCCATCAAAATATGGATCAGCTAATGCCTGGATGGGGAACAACCAAAAGTATCAGGAATGCACCTTAAACTCCAAGCTCTTCGAAAGCTTACCTCGTCAGCAGTAGGACGATCTTTGGGGTCAAAAGCAAGCATGCGCTCAAGCAGACAAAGGGCCAATGGATCTATTTTGGGGAACTTATGCGAAAAAGGAACCCGTTTCTTCTTCTTCATGCTATTCAAGTACCCCCTAGCCTTTTCATTCTTAATCTGTGGATGGAAAATAAAAAATAACTGTCAGGAAGTGTGAGATTGTTCATAGATCAAGGAACTTAAGCAACAGTCTACACAATAAAAAAAAATGTCATAAAATAGTTAGCAGGTTCTATCAGGAACAGACCCTAGAGATCGATTCTGCTGAAGGAGTGCCGAGCAAATCAGTAAAGAGATCCAATTCATCTGCCACGTTCTTCCCAGGGAAGAGGGGCTCTCCTGTTAGCAATTCTGCAAATATACAGCCTACGCTCCAAATATCAACAGCAGGTGTGTACTGTAAAAGAGAAAGTTTCAGACTATGCACTCAAATGTTCAATTGTTAGCATTCATGGATTTGATATACAGATGGCTAACTAGAACACAACTGAAAATTTCAGCAAAAATGGAGATACCTCAGTTTTAGGTCAAATAGAAGCAAGTGCAATGTCTCCGATGATAAATTTCAGGGCGAAGGCGTGTGCAAACACATTAAGGGAGTGGGTATATGAGAGCCACCATCCAACAAAAGAAAGAAAAGGAGATTTTTTTTTTTTAAGCCCTTTTCTAAAACTTCTGGTTCGTGATACTCTGTTTGACATATATAGGACTATAAAGCTTCCAATTCTAAGAGTATACAGAAATCTTCATGTTATATTCCTTTCGTCCCAAGAAAATAGATATGTCTTCCTTTTTTGGTTGTCCCGGTAACATGGATACATTTCCAGTTTAGAAACCTTTTCGCACCAACTTTACTTTCTCTTCCACTAAAAAATGCTATCGTTTCTTATATGCATATTTTACTTTATTACCCTCTAGTCAACAGCATTTCTTAATCTCCGTACTGAGTCAAATGTATCAAATCCCTTAAGATGGAGGGAGTATAAGCTTATATGTATCTAACACTTGTATCTAGCGTGCATAATGTGGTGAAACATTTTGGCAAATGGAGGAATCTATCATATGGACCATGACAACTATATGGGGATAACAAAGGGGCAATGACAAAGATAGGGCTACGATGTCAAAGCATCTGACCAAAACCAATTGGTAACAAGTGGAAATGCCTCTCAATAGATAAAATGCATCAAGCCCCATGACTCGACAATGTGCAAAAAAAAAAACAATTAACAAAAACGTTATGCATGGAGAGACTATCAGCACCAACATCTCATCTATTCTGATATGCATGTTGTTAGGCTGTGGTAGAATGCAATGCAGTCCATGGTATTGTAAGTGCTAATAAAAAATGAAGTTGTAAGCAATCTTAGAAACAAATAAGAAAGGCTTACTCGTAAAACATTTCCATCATATTCATATTTAGATTAATAAGAGTATACTCCATCTAGTCCAAAGACGGTGACACACCTTGTTTTTAATACAAGAATTAAGAATATGCAACTTAATTATTTTAGTGCTTGATTGTCATCCATTCACTTAGGGGACACACACACACACACATATACACACATATGTATGTATGTATGTTATCTTTAGTTATTTATATTTACATTTCATGGTAGAGTTGAAAAAGCATCTATAGTAATAAGCATGTGGCTAAGCAGTTATGTCAGTATATCTAATCTGAAATATGCCACGTTTTTGGAAAACATGAGGTAACGGAGGACTTTTTGTTGATTTCAGCTCAACTCACTAAATGGCATCCATCTAACATCAGGCAGTGTCTGCAAAACTTTTCACACTACCAAAATGTCATCGTCTGTTCAGCAACATATATGCAACGAAAATCCCCTAACTTGACCTGGAATGTTAGCATGACATGTCTTGCAGACAACAGTATGAACAAACTAATCAGACCTGGGAATTGAATAAAAATCGCTTAACATCTGACAGTGTCTAATGAAACAATTAAACTATACTAAGTTCTGACCGCCATCAATTGCATGGAAGTGAGAACAAACTAATATAAGTTCCAATGTCAGCATGCTCTGATACGGTAAACAAAAAGGTCCATGGTGTGTGTCAGTGTGTGTGTGTATTTTTTCTCGATATAACACATCAATTTAAAATAAAAACATATCTACACAGAAAATCAAGGACCAAAGTTTTCGTCATCATCATTGCCTATAAGGAAGCGAAAGAATTGTTGTTCTATGCAGTTTCCAATATCAGATGCTGTTTGGCACTAAATAACAGAAAACATTGCTCTCTACATTTCATCAGAACAAGGTCAGTCTGAGCTCAAACTACTAGAGATTTTCTGGTCAAGAGCAGCAGCATGTACATCAGCACAATAATTGTGATGTCAGCCGAATGCCAACATTAACATCTCCCAAATACCCAAAAAACATAGCAGAAAAGCTAAACTTGTTCTACATAATAGGTCTGGACAACAACAATCAATATTTAGAAGAATTCGAGCTACGGAACTTTTCATCAGTATATAATTGACCAAAGAATTACTGTTAGGCTTGATTCACAAACTCCTTTTATTTCTTCTTAGGCCGTAAACCCAATATCAAAACTGGAGAACAATCCATGTTATGATGTTTTTATCACCATTAGTAACAAAAAGTTAAGCAAACCTTTTCAACCTTAATTATTGTTAGACCTGATTCTCAAGCTCCATTTTTTTCCTTCTCAATATGGTTAAGTTCACAACTCTATAAAAAAACTGTGCAGAAGATCCCACATTACAGATTTTTTTACAATCACTGCTAGCAAAAAATTAAGCAAAATTTTCCACCCTGGATTATGCCTCTGATACCCGAAATTTGAAAATAAAGTGAGCAAATTGATCTGTTTTGCTTTTGTCTCAGTAAAACAGCTTATGCTTGTTAATTTACCACACACAGCTAGAGCTTTGTTAGCAAACATTTTATGCTGTATGTCCAACTCCAACAAAAGACAATTGAAAAGAACTGCCATTATTGAGCCTCAGAAGAAACCAAAAATAAGCTGGTTGTGAGGTAACAATCTCCATCAGTCAAGCCGCCATGATGTCCTCAAGTGTCAAAAAGCCATGAATGAGTAAGGGAAATAAAAAAATAATTTAATCATGAGAATAAAACCATCTGATTACTGATGAAAATAATCAGTACTTCCTTTGTCCCATAATTTTGTCACTTTTCAAAGATTTAGAAAAGTGCATTTTCATACAATGAGATGATTTTCACTACCCTGAAAAGGGACATTACTATGAGAACCAGGAAGTACGTACTTACCTTGGAGTAAAATGACCCACATAGTTCCGGAGCACGATACCATCTAGTAGCAACATAATCCTAGAAGAAAACATTTTGACCAGACACATAAGAGATGCTGATAAGCATGCAAGATATCAGATGATGAAAACAACTTTATTCTAAGACATAAATACTCACTGTCCAGAAAATAGCAGAAGGAACATCGGTAAATGATACACGAGCGAGCCCAAAATCACAAATCTTCAATTTACAGTCCGCATTGGCAAGAATGTTTTTTGGCTTCAAATCTCGATGGAAAACGTTCGCTGAAATTGCAGGAGACAGTTAAAACTAGTCTGTGCTTTGCTTTAAAAAATACAAGCCAAAAGCAACTGATTATTATTGAAGACAGGAGATCTAACCACTGTGTATAAATTTCAGAGCTCGAAGAAGCTGATACAAGAAAAACTGATGATGTTCTGGTGTTAAATCATCGTTTATTTTAATGACTTGGTGAAGATCAGACTCCATCAACTCAAAAACAACATATATATCCTTGAACTCTCTACTGCATGGAGGAAGCATAATGTGTTTGATTTGCACAATATCTGGATGTCTCAGCAGGCGAAGGAGCTTGATCTCTCGAAGGATCCGTATTGCATCAGAGGTGTGCTCAAAGATATTGGTCATCTTCTTGATAGCCACCCTCTCACCTGTGTGAGTGTCAATTGCAGAAGCCACAACCCCGTAGCTTCCTTTCCCAATTACTTCCTGTATTTCATACTGACTGGCTTCACTATACTCCGTGAAAAACTCTTTCTCCAACATTTTTCTAATTTATATGACCTGGATCGTCAGCTTTCACCCTACAACACAGAAAGCAAAACAGAATCATCTGGGCTCAGCTGGATCGAACATTTCTAGAAAAACGCCTAATTTAAAAGTCCCCAAAACTTAAAGGTGCAACTCTACGGAAGAACACCTTCGCTTATGAGCAATTAATTGGTGATTATTTTCTACTTTCAGGCATCAATGCAACCGAATATCGTACGCCAACAGATATACACATACTAAAGAGAAGGAAAGAAAGTGGATTTAAATGAGAAATGGGATGACATACACAGAGATGAAGAGAGCTTAAAACTTACCACTTCCCCTCCTCAGCTAAGTGCGGAACCCAGACGCGGAATGTGTGCTTCTTGATGGCTCGAAATTCTCAATTTTTATCCTCCAGCCGTTCAGGCGGGCAGATGTAGCTGCTCAAGATACAACCTTGAAGCAAAGCTACGTTACGTATACAGATGCGGAATAAATAAAGTTGAGCTGAACGATCGAACGAACGGTTGTCTTTTTCTTTTTTCTTTTTTTTTTTTTTTTGTTGAATAGGAAGAGTATTGTGGATGGTTTAGTGTCGAACTCGATACCTCTACAAATAAATGTTATGAGGACAATGACCACTTGGGGATGAGAGTCTGTCGGATGATAACCAGTAACTGCGAATATTCATGATTTTTGTAGCGGTTTATCCGCGGTTATTGATTAATAAATGAAAATTATTAACCGTGAATCTAACGGTTGCGGTTACGGATATGGGATAACCACAAGTGTGGATACCCGTTAACCATTACTCAACCCCATTTTTTTAGTACTCAACCCATATATAATACTCAACCCATTACTAATATCCAACCATGTATAATACTCAACCTATGTTTAATATATTCAACTCGTCAATTATTTTCTTATCAATGGAACATCTCAAATTCCAACAAATCAAATCTCTAATCAGATCTTCAAAATTTACGAAATAGATCTCCGCGGTTTTTAGACAGTTTTTACTTAATGCAAAATTTGAATAATGACTTTTAGAAGGTAACGGATATCCGCAGGTGATGAATATTCGCGGATATTCAGAGATACGTGTCAAGTACTAACCGGTGTAACGAATACCTACTAACCGCGAATAGTAAAATATATGCAGTTGGTGGTTACGGTTATATTCTATCCGCGGATTAACCAATCCCGAACGAACAGTTATAAATACACAATAAAGTCTTAATTTTAAAAAATACAAATATTGGACAAACTGAAATTCTTGTGCATATTTATATGTTTCAAACCAATTTTAAAAATTTCTCATTTATTTTCGTCAAACTTTAATCAAAAGAACACATCCTTTATAAGAGTAAATGTGTGCCAAAGGAATATTATCAGAAAGTAAATAGAGACTTATATTGTATCATCATCATACTTTGAGTCTTTATATTGAATCTGGCATGAACAAATACTGTATATTAGAATGACCTAATTGATATATAAATCAGAAAAAAATGGGGATGGGATGAGGGCATGGTGAATTATCCTCAAATTGCGTACCACCTTACCTTATCTATATCTGCAACTTGGAAGTGAGTACTGGTAATTAATTGCACCGCTTCACTTGCCATCTATTTAATTTTGGTTTATCTATATTATTCTTCGATAGAAAAAAATCAAAAAAAAAAATTGTTCATAAACTAAATTTATTAAATTACTATTTATATATAAAAAAAATGAATTTATACTTCAGAATATTAAAATAATTATAAATTAAGTATTAAAAATAAAATATTTCAAAATTCTGGAACAACAACGTACATCGATATCTAAGAGTATCTCCAACAGTTCCTCTAAAAAATTCTCTAAAATGAAGAGACAAAACTCATATTCTCCAAAAAAATATTATTCCAACTCCAACAGCTTCTCCATTTTGAAGAATCATACATTTATTATAATAATAAAATATTATA